>CM024533.1:1022030-1137085 GCA_014182385.1 Eucalyptus viminalis
CTGGAGATGATATTGTGACAGCTTTTGAGGAGGTAAAAAAAGATTCGAATGCACTGTCGAAGGAGGAGCAAATGGATGTTGTATATAGGTATTTCCTCTCTTAAAGTGAATTAAAAGCTGCTTTGGTTGATGTGTTGCTACTGGTTATGGAATTTCAACTGAAAGTAGCGAGAGCTTAATATCTTTTGCTGGGAAGATCAGTATGGAAAATTTCGATAGACCGGCACAATATATTGACCATGAACACACAATTGATATTGACAATGACCTGTTTTGTATATGGCTTTACTTTTTTTGGGCTCTTTTTGTGTGTGGGTTTTCACCCCCCTGGTGCCCTTCGGTTGAACATTTTATCTATTAAAAATAAGAAAAAGATCTCCAAAGATGGATCTTCCAATGCATGTTTGTAATTGGTCAAGGTACATAAAAGCGCTGCACTATATTTACTCATAATTCTTCATGGTGCTTCCTGCAATTAGACTCTGGAAGCTTATGCAATTTGCATAATCCTTTTTGCATAACCTGTTGTCTATGATTCCACTCTGCATCTTAGCTATTCATATCCATCAGGTGGTGATTGTCAGTCCTTTCAGATTCACGAGAACTATGTGCTGAAATTTCTGGCAGGATAAATCAATGAAGCCAATTGTTCAGAAGTAGGACTTGGCAATGTTTTTCTTCCTTGATTAGAAAACCTACTAGACAGCCTAAGGATCGTTTGGCTATGGTTTTGAAGAAACAAATAAAGCCAATTCGATGAATTGATTCTCTGGATTTTACTTATAAAAGCAAACATTAGACGTGAATGAAAAGGGAAAGACAATCGCCAGATTTCTCCTCGTATATCTCACAATGTTTTCCTCCTGTAATGTGGTCTGTCAGAGAAGACATTCCATTTTTTGATTTCATAGGATTTTTATAAGCCACCTTCTTAGTGGGAAAAGAATTCCTCAAGCTAGATGAGGAATGGTAAAGGCTAATGGAGACGATCACACTTGATGAGAGGAAATAGGTGGGATTGTTGAGACATGGTAGATTTGGCAATAATTGGAAGAATCTTAAATGAGAAAATTATTGTCCATTAGAGAGAAGAAAATAAAGAAGCGGTTGGAGTTATGGATTACATAGAAATTAATAATTCATATGTAATATGGTCATCAATTCAAAGATTTTATTCCTGGTCATAGTTGATCTCATAATATATGGGACTTTCCCATCAGAAGTTATCTGCATCTAATCCTACTTCTTAAGTTAACAAATGAAACATAAGGGATACGTATGAAGTAAGTTACCCTGCATTGAATGAATTTCTAAGATACCAGGAAAAGGAAATATGTACGTAGTCTATGTACTTTATGTTCCTGCCTCTTTATTTAATAGCACGTTTTTCTTGCAGTTCTGCTCCAGAATTGGTGGGACTGCTGTCTGAGCTGAATGCTGCAGTTGAAGAGCTTGAAAGCAGAATCAATCCGCTTCTAAGCAAGGTATTTATTCCACTGTCAAAGAGGCGCGTGCTAACAGATGACTTGTTTTTTGAATCTCTCTAGTATGGAATGATGTCGTTCATGATTTCTTCAAGTTTTCTTGGCGGAAGTTTATATCTCTACAAAGATCGCTCTGAAGGTCCCTAGGAAGGATCTCACTGAAGGGATGAGTTTTAGCTATCCAATATTTTCTGTTATGCTTTTGGTAGAATGCTTTGGCGTCTCGCTTTGAAGTTTTCTTGGCTTGGGTCTTTAATATTTTTTATTGTTTGAGCAAATGTTTTAATTCCATTTGGCTTGTACAGTATTGTCTTTATTACTTGCTGTCTATGGTTTCTGTTCAATGTGGAATTTGCAGCTCATATTTTCTTGCTGTTCGGCATGTGTCTTCTGTTCTATGAAGGTTAAAAAGAGGGAAAGTACAATGAAAGGAGGATCATGCTATTTGGGAGTAAAGCAGGTTCTGCTGCTGGCCTATTGCTAAGCAAATAGCTTTCGTCTCCTCCTTAAGTCTGAGGGACAACCGGTTCGTGATCATCCTGTGATAGCTCGCCTTGTGGAGATCAAAAGCTTATAGAAGAAGGTATTTAAAGAAGCTATATAATTTCTATTAGTGATTTTATCTATAAATCTGCACATGCATGCTGCGTGGCATGCCAATGAATATCGTTGTTAACTTTCAGCCTACTTGTTAATTCCTGTTAGAAACCACTCTTGGGCATGATAGGCAAAGTCACAATGCACTGAACAGTGTCATCGCTCCTGTCATCGTAGTTATCATGGGTAATATGCTACTCGAGGAGTGTGTGGACGTACTTTTTAGCCTATTCATTTTTTTTTTTTTTCTTATGTTCAGTGATTTGCTAAATGCCGTTGTAGTTGTCTGTATTTGTATGTATGGCTGTTTGGTTCAGTCTATGCTGCCAGTCGAACATCTTTACTGAAATTCCATTGATTTTTACATTTCCATTTAGTGAGGACCAATGAACCATTTGGTTGAGCTGTGTAAGCCATTTATTTCTGGTGTCTCCCTATTCATTATGCTGGAATCGACTTTAACTGGCACCTGATCCTCATGAAATCACGATCTTTCTCTGTAATCCCTAATCTTTAGTGTGGTGTAGTATTCTGAGGGTAGAAGGGGATGACTGGAAGATTGTCAGGATTGTGCACGTGCATATTTGTTCGTCAACATCTTTTGCGGTTAGCTTTTGGTTTCCTTGAGTGTTGACTGACTATGCAAGTGCCTGAAGATTGCTCTCTCTTTTTTTCTCCTTGGGTGAGTCATGC
Organism: Eucalyptus viminalis; assembly: GCA_014182385.1. NCBI lineage: Eukaryota > Viridiplantae > Streptophyta > Magnoliopsida > Myrtales > Myrtaceae > Eucalyptus > Eucalyptus viminalis. Next base: position 1,024,805 of record CM024533.1, read on the forward strand.
ATATAACTGTACTGCTCACTTACTCAATGTTTTTGAAGATATCCCTGTACTGCATTGGATGGGGGTTTTTGTCTACTGTCATGTTACTTTTCAGTCTTCATTTTATAGCTGTCAGCAATCTTAGATGCACTACCTTCGGCGGATGAAACAACTTGATGAAAATCTTCCATCTCACCTCGAAGAGATTCTAAAAAAAAAAGTGCTTCAGATGAAATGCGAGAAAAGTTGGTGAATTGAGGAAAATTTGTTGCAATCTGATGATTCTGATGAAGATGACGAGTCCATTCCACTGCTTATTGATGTTCAAGATCAAGAGGCAAAAAATGTATGTTTCACCTCAATCAAGATTGTATATTTGCCTCCTTTTTGGTATGAACGTGAACGTTGGTTTTGCAGCCTCATGAATCCATTCAGGACGATGAGAATAATGGAGAGAAATGTAAACCTCAGGTGAGTCTGGCTCAATTGACAGCACTAGAAATGTCAGTTCCTCTCTCTCCGAGCTGCATAAAATAGTTTTTAGTATTCTTGTATTTGATTATCGCAAAATTTGGCTGAAGGAACAATTTCGGGTGCAAAGCTTGAAGATGTTACCGGTGAGGGCTGCTCTTGAGCAAAAATTGAGGTGCAAGAATGTTTTTAGTTCAGATGCTTCAAAAGGGGAGAAAAACCAAAGAACTTCGAAACCAGTGAACAGGTACTGCTTTAATTGCCCACACCTGCTCTTTGTTTTAATTTGAGGAGTTTACTTACTTCAGTGGGCAGCTAGAGACCTATGCAGATTTCGTTGATCATGTTATTGAAGATGTAGCATCTCGTCATGGGTTGATTAATGGGCATGCAGGATCATTGGAATTAACTAAACTGTCCAATCTTCTGTGGGTTGTAAACAAGAGACAGAAGGTTTGGATCTTGACATGATTATGTTCAATTTTTTCCTTTAAGTGCAAGAGGTTATGTGATCGATCAAAATGTGTTTGCAACAACTAGACTACTTCCTACCAAGGGTATATATGGGTTAAAAATTCAAAATGAAAGTAAATTTCCAGTCGGTGCAGTCCTTGAACAATGTTATTATAAGATGTCTCTGATGATTCAGGGATTAGTTGCTCTAGAATGGAGGAGACTGTTAGGATAATCTAGTATTGATGGAACTAACCATGTCAGTAATATACCTAAAACATTGCAAAAAAGAAAAGAAATCATCATGGGCTACAATTAGGGAATATGGCTAACACATGTTAACATTTTTTTTTTTACTTATTTTCATGTCAAACAAGAATCTTGTATGGATTATGTCAAGTAAAATACCTAAATATCAGGAAAAAGAAATTCTACTTTCCTGTCCCTTGAAGTTTTTGAGGAACTGTTTTTATTCATGCAATTGTATTCAGATTTTGATGTCGTCTCGTACCTCTCTCTGTCCTAACTCTTTTTTGATTGTTGGATATGACAGATGAAAGATGATAGATTGATATACATTCCATTTAGATGATTGTTAAATTACCTAGGGTTATAAGTCGACTTAAATACAATCTTTTTATGGATTGGACTTGCGCTGATTTCTACTATATTTTTAAACAAATGAAGTGATAATATCAGCATATTAGTTTTGGAAGGATTCAAAGGAAGCTCTAAGTGACATTACCATGTTAATCCTGAAATGAGTATCACGAATGACAAGCTTTTCATCTTGCTCCTGGAAGGTCATATCGGGTGATGATGATTTGCCAAGGAGGGATGATATTGGAGAAAGGCGGAGGAAACATGAGCTTCAAGTCTTGGCTGGAGCTGGAGTTAAGTCAGAGGATGATCTTGGTGACGAAGATGGGAATCTTGAGGCTAATGGAGGTGCTGATTCTGAGGAAAGTGAATCTGAAGAGTCAGGCGATGAGTTTTATAAGCAAGTGGAGTGGGAGAGTCAGAGTCGAAAAGAGGTATTGTGCTCTCCAAAGGGCAACTTTTCTCAAAATCTCATCGGGTGAACCCTGTAGACCATCTCCATGGGGGTGGTGAAGGGTGAGCCCGAATTGGTAGGAAAAAGCCCGCAATGCTGCGCAAGCAGAGATGTATACAAGGTCTGTTTTCTGTTGCTCCTCCAATATTTTCCGTCTTAATCTTAACGTGGTCCCAGAAGAGTGATATTGGGCACCCATTTTCATCAATCAATTACAACTTATGCTTTGAAAAGTAAATTAATAGTTATGTGCTGGGTATAGAACAAGGAGATCGTAGAAATTTCTCAGTCATGGATGAGCTCCATGAATGTACCTATTTAAGATTTTTTTCACCCTCCATTCTTGAAAATTTTTCTTAGACATTTGATGTCAAGGGTTGGGATCTTTACTTACAAGGAAAAGTCTTAACATTGAACAATCTTTTGGAATGAAGACAAATTTTTATTACCAAGTATAAACCGCAAAATAACGTGGTGCGAGTGTATAATGTGTCTTCATATAAACAAATCATTTCTTTCTTCTTAAAGGATATCGAACCTTGTCGAGCAGCTGGATTTAGCTCAAACTTGAACTAACATTTCTATGAGTTTTATTTGCTATCATGAAATGAGGAAGATGTTATATCAATCTTTTTGCTACTTTATCCTATGGACCTAGGAGGAAAAGGAAAGAGAACTTTTGAGAAGGGTGAATAGCATTCTGGATCTAATTAAAAAGTAGAAATTGAATGAAGATTAAAGAAAAGACGTGAGAGAGCTACCGATGCATCAAAATCATGGACCTATGGCTTTCAAATTGCACGAGTTTTCTTTTGTTTTGTGACGCACATGAAAACTCAATGGAAATATTTAGTGCCATGTCATGGTAAAATTGCTTTCCGAATGTATTCAATTTGTGGTTGACTTTGATGCGCCTGCAGGGATCCGGCAATTCCATCCTTGCCTCAAACAGTTGATGGAAAGGGCCATATCACTTATCAGGTGAGCCTGCGTGTAATGGTTCTAGTCAGTTCCATTAATGGTCTTAGCTACTTGTTGCCATAGTCAAAGATTTAACTTTTGCTGTGCAGATGCTTTAGATGGAGAAAAATAGAGGACTGACCGGTAATCGGAAGAAACAAACGAAAAATCCAAGGAAGAAGTACCGGGTGAATCAAGAGAATCAGATTGTTGATGTAGATTCTCTCGTTGATTTTCAATATTGCCTGAAATTATTTATGTTCATTTCGTGTGCAGAGTAAGCACAAGAAGGCAGTGGTCCGACGAGAAGGGCAAGTTCGGGAGATCGGGAAAGCCTTCCGGACCTTACGGTGGGGAAGCATCTGGTATTAATGCAGGAATCAGTTGAAGCATAAGATTCAATAGCTAAATGCCACTACTTTGGGTGGAAATCTGTCGTGCGGACCTTGGATCAACCTGCCTGTGATTTGGGTGACATGATATATATATATAGTCAACTTTCTACGATTGCATGAGAATCAGTTGGTGTCTATCGGGGATGCAAGTGGACAACTCTGAAGCGCTGACAGATACGTGTTGCCCATCATCGGCAGGCGATTTTTGTTAGTATCAGAAGGCCGGAGTTTTGCTTGAGTTGAGATTTGCTTTCCACGTCGAAGGCCCTTGTATTATTAGCGAGAAACCTTGTCGGAATTTGGTTATTGAAGATTGTGACTTCATCGATTGTTTTTCCTTTTTTCCGTTTCTTTCTAGGGAGGCGATTCCGTATGTTCAGTTTTTACTTCCCGCCCAAAGGGGTTTTTCTCTTCAGCCTGTAGGACTGAATATTGTTGAATGAATTCAAGCTGAGGATGGACTGTGTTTCAATATGTGATCACGAATTGCAGTATGCTTTTAGAACGTGAGGTGGAATACCCCGATATCGGGCTGGAAGAACACATTCCAGGTGAAGTGCTCGCATCAGAAATATACTGGCGATGTCAGGTGTGGTGATCCTTTTAAGAGAGAATTTATGGCAAGCCTTGAAGCTATTTTGAAAGAGTAAACCCCAGGGGTCCGAGAAGAAAAAAGCGAACCGCTGCTATATATATTAGTCTCACCCAAGAACAAACATATCGATATCGAGATTCTGGTTTCTAAGAAATGAGCCTCGTTAAATTTTTGTGTCAGAACCGTGCGAAACCATCCGGTGCATCTGGGCTAATAATCAGGGGGGAGTGTTCGAAGATCGCGTTTCAGGATGAGGGGGATCCTACTCTTTTAGTTTCCTACCAAGATAAGAATGAATTGATTGAAAATTAAGAAGATGAATGACTGCTGCGTTTCCGTTTCTGCCATAATTCTCATAACTTTTCACCACTCATATTACACACTACAAAATACGGAAAATACTGTCTGTAGATAAGAGAGAGAAGAGAAGAGAGAATCATACAGCACAAGAAGAGATAAGGAAGACATGTTTCACTACATGTTTCCACTGGTCGTAGACCAGAGAGAAGAGAAGAGGAGAGAATCATAAAGCACAAATTTTAAAAGAAAATGTAATATTTCCTTTATTCGGTTCACACCCTAGAAAATTGAACATCCGGAGAAACGCTGCGCGCCTCGGAACTCGACGGAATGTGTGCTTCACCATTGACGGAGAGCCGCGAGGGACAGGAGCGACACTAGAAGGAGCGACACTAGAACTGCAGCCATGGCAATCCATCGGCTGATTCTCTCGGCGAAACCCGCCTTCCCGAGGTGGATCAACAGCAGCGAGACAAAAGCTGATGCGAAGGCGAGCATGGTGGACAGCGCTAGCGATCTGAAGGTAGTTGGGTCTCGCCTGAGGATCGACGTCGGAAGAAGGGCGAGGGCGTTGCCGATTAGAAAGGTCGACTGCAAGATGGATGTCTGGGTGAAGACTACACGATGATGATGATGATGATGATGGAGATAGATTCCGGATGAACTGGGATGAAGCGGCGTCTTCGAATCCATGGGGAAGCGAAACGAAGGGGAAGAAGGGGAGGAGTTGCTTAGCGAAACGAAGGGGAAGAAGGAAGGGGAAGAAGGGGAGGAGCTGCTTAGCGAAACGAAGAAGGGGTGGATTTGCTTTTTCTTCGAGGGAAGAAGACGTTCCTTGTCTATCAGTATTTATATAGAACAAACCATTACCCCTTATTCGACAGGAAAAAGAAAAAAGAAAAAGAAAACCTCACCACGCGTTTCACCAAACGATGAGCCTGTACGCGTTGTTCTTCGAAAGGAAATTAAAAAGAAAAAAAGAGCGAGACGCGTCTTCGCATACTACCAGCCAAAATTTGTCTTTTCGTTGTCCCTGGTCTGAAACCACCAACAAGTTCAACATAGCACTTTCGTGCCAAGTTTCCTTCATATGCAACTTTCCCGCAACTTTGCTTTGGAAAGAAAAAAAATAAAAGTTGATTTTGATGGGCAGGTGGGCCCCACCACCTTGTTCCTTCTACGAAAGTGATGGGGCCCACCACCTGGTAGGAGGCGAAGACGTGTAGAAGGAACAAGGTGGGCCCCACCACCTTCCTTCTACACGTGTAGAAATTAATTACTTTGGGCAACTTTCCCGCAGGTGGGCCCCACCACCTTGTTCCTTCTACGAAAGTGATGGGGCCCACCACCTGGTAGGAGGCGAAGACGTGTAGAAGGAACAAGGTGGTGGGGCCCACCTGCCCATCAAAATCAACTTTTATTTTTTTTCTTTCCAAAGCAAAGTTGCGGGAAAGTTGCATATGAAGGAAACTTGGCACGAAAGTGCTATGTTGAACTTGTTGGTGGTTTCAGACCAGGGACAACGAAAAGACAAATTTTGGCTGGTAGTATGCGAAGACGCGTCTCGCTCTTTTTCTTTTAATTTCCTTTCGAAGAACAACGCGTACAGGCTCATCGTTTGGTGAAACGCGTGGTGAGGTTTTCTTTTTCTTTTTTCTTTTTCCTGTCGAATAAGGGGTAATGGTTTGTTCTATATAAATACTGATAGACAAGGAACGTCTTCTTCCCTCGAAGAAAAAAGCAAATCCACCCCTTCTTCGTTTCGCTAAGCAGCTCCTCCCCTTCTTCCCCTTCCTTCTTCCCCTTCGTTTCGCTAAGCAACTCCTCCCCTTCTTCCCCTTCGTTTCGCTTCCCCATGGATTCGAAGACGCCGCTTCATCCCAGTTCATCCGGAATCTATCTCCATCATCATCATCATCATCATCATGTAGTCTTCACCCAGACATCCATCTTGCAGTCGACCTTTCTAATCGGCAACGCCCTCGCCCTTCTTCCGACGTCGATCCTCAGGCGAGACCCAACTACCTTCAGATCGCTAGCGCTGTCCACCATGCTCGCCTTCGCATCAGCTTTTGTCTCGCTGCTGTTGATCCACCTCGGGAAGGCGGGTTTCGCCGAGAGAATCAGCCGATGGATTGCCATGGCTGCAGTTCTAGTGTCGCTCCTTCTAGTGTCGCTCCTGTCCCTCGCGGCTCTCCGTCAATGGTGAAGCACACATTCCGTCGAGTTCCGAGGCGCGCAGCGTTTCTCCGGATGTTCAATTTTCTAGGGTGTGAACCGAATAAAGGAAATATTACATTTTCTTTTAAAATTTGTGCTTTATGATTCTCTCCTCTTCTCTTCTCTCTGGTCTACGACCAGTGGAAACATGTAGTGAAACATGTCTTCCTTATCTCTTCTTGTGCTGTATGATTCTCTCTTCTCTTCTCTCTCTTATCTACAGACAGTATTTTCCGTATTTTGTAGTGTGTAATATGAGTGGTGAAAAGTTATGAGAATTATGGCAGAAACGGAAACGCAGCAGTCATTCATCTTCTTAATTTTCAATCAATTCATTCTTATCTTGGTAGGAAACTAAAAAGTAGGATCCCCCTCATCCTGAAACGCGATCTTCGAACACTCCCCCTGATTATTAGCCCAGATGCACCGGATGGTTTCGCACGGTTCTGACACAAAAATTTAACGAGGCTCATTTCTTAGAAACCAGAATCTCGATATCGATATGTTTGTTCTTGGGTGAGACTAATATATAGCAGCGGTTCGCTTTTTTTCTTCTCGGACCCCTGGGGTTTACTCTTTCAAAATAGCTTCAAGGCTTGCCATAAATTCTCTCTTAAAAGGATCACCACACCTGACATCGCCAGTATATTTCTGATGCGAGCACTTCACCTGGAATGTGTTCTTCCAGCCCGATATCGGGGTATTCCACCTCACGTTCTAAAAGCATACTGCAATTCGTGATCACATATTGAAACACAGTCCATCCTCAGCTTGAATTCATTCAACAATATTCAGTCCTACAGGCTGAAGAGAAAAACCCCTTTGGGCGGGAAGTAAAAACTGAACATACGGAATCGCCTCCCTAGAAAGAAACGGAAAAAAGGAAAAACAATCGATGAAGTCACAATCTTCAATAACCAAATTCCGACAAGGTTTCTCGCTAATAATACAAGGGCCTTCGACGTGGAAAGCAAATCTCAACTCAAGCAAAACTCCGGCCTTCTGATACTAACAAAAATCGCCTGCCGATGATGGGCAACACGTATCTGTCAGCGCTTCAGAGTTGTCCACTTGCATCCCCGATAGACACCAACTGATTCTCATGCAATCGTAGAAAGTTGACTATATATATATATCATGTCACCCAAATCACAGGCAGGTTGATCCAAGGTCCGCACGACAGATTTCCACCCAAAGTAGTGGCATTTAGCTATTGAATCTTATGCTTCAACTGATTCCTGCATTAATACCAGATGCTTCCCCACCGTAAGGTCCGGAAGGCTTTCCCGATCTCCCGAACTTGCCCTTCTCGTCGGACCACTGCCTTCTTGTGCTTACTCTGCACACGAAATGAACATAAATAATTTCAGGCAATATTGAAAATCAACGAGAGAATCTACATCAACAATCTGATTCTCTTGATTCACCCGGTACTTCTTCCTTGGATTTTTCGTTTGTTTCTTCCGATTACCGGTCAGTCCTCTATTTTTCTCCATCTAAAGCATCTGCACAGCAAAAGTTAAATCTTTGACTATGGCAACAAGTAGCTAAGACCATTAATGGAACTGACTAGAACCATTACACGCAGGCTCACCTGATAAGTGATATGGCCCTTTCCATCAACTGTTTGAGGCAAGGATGGAATTGCCGGATCCCTGCAGGCGCATCAAAGTCAACCACAAATTGAATACATTCGGAAAGCAATTTTACCATGACATGGCACTAAATATTTCCATTGAGTTTTCATGTGCGTCACAAAACAAAAGAAAACTCGTGCAATTTGAAAGCCATAGGTCCATGATTTTGATGCATCGGTAGCTCTCTCACGTCTTTTCTTTAATCTTCATTCAATTTCTACTTTTTAATTAGATCCAGAATGCTATTCACCCTCCTCAAAAGTTCTCTTTCCTTTTCCTGCTAAGTCCATAGGACAAAGTAGCAAAAAGATTGATATAATATCTTTTTTTATTTCATGATAGCAAATAAAACTCATAGAAATGTTAGTTCAACTTTAGCTAAATCCAGCTGCTCGATAAGGTTCAATATCCTTTAAAAAGAAAGAAATGATTTGTTTATACGAAGACACATTATACACTCACACCATGTCTTTTGCGCTTTATACTTGGTAATAAAAATTCATCTTCATTCCAAAAGATTGTTCAATGTTAAGACTTTTCCTTGCAAGTAAAGGTCTCAACCCTTGATATCAAATGTCCAAGAAAAATTTTCAAGAATGGAGGGTGAAAAAAAAAAAATCTTAAATAGGTACATTCATGGAGCTCATACATGACTGAGAAATTTCTACGATCTCCTTGTTCTATACCCAGCACATAACTATTAATTTACTTTTCAAAGCATAAGTTGTAATTGATTGATGAAAATGGGTGCCCAATATCACTCTTCTGGGACCACGTTAAGATTAAGACGGAAAATATTGGAGGAGCAACAGAAAACAGACCTTGTATACATCTCTGCTTGCGCAGCATTGCGGGCTTTTTTCCTACCAATTCGGGCTCACCCTTCACCACCCCCATGGAGATGGTCTACAGGGTTCACCCGATGAGATTTTGAGAAAAGTTGCCCTTTGGAGAGCACAATACCTCTTTTCGACTCTGACTCTCCCACTCCACTTGCTTATAAAACTCATCGCCTGACTCTTCAGATTCACTTTCCTCAGAATCAGCACCTCCATTAGCCTCAAGATTCCCATCTTCGTCACCAAGATCATCCTCTGACTTAACTCCAGCTCCAGCCAAGACTTGAAGCTCATGTTTCCTCCGCCTTTCTCCAATATCATCCCTCCTTGGCAAATCATCATCACCCGATATGACCTTCCAGGAGCAAGATGAAAAGCTTGTCATTCGTGATACTCATTTCAGGATTAACATGGTAATGTCACTTAGAGCTTCCTTTGAATCCTTCCAAAACTAATATGCTGATATTATCACTTCATTTGTTTAAAAATATAGTAGAAATCAGCGCAAGTCCAATCCATAAAAAGATTGTATTTAAGTCGACTTATAACCCTAGGTAATTTAACAATCATCTAAATGGAATGTATATCAATCTATCATCTTTCATCTGTCATATCCAACAATCAAAAAAGAGTTAGGACAGAGAGAGGTACGAGACGACATCAAAATCTGAATACAATTGCATGAATAAAAAACAGTTCCTCAAAAACTTCAAGGGACAGGAAAGTAGAATTTCTTTTTCCTGATATTTAGGTATTTTACTTGACATAATCCATACAAGATTCTTGTTTGACATGAAAATAAGTAAAAAAAAAATGTTAACATGTGTTAGCCATATTCCCTAATTGTAGCCCATGATGATTTCTTTTCTTTTTTGCAATGTTTTAGGTATATTACTGACATGGTTAGTTCCATCAATACTAGATTATCCTAACAGTCTCCTCCATTCTAGAGCAACTAATCCCTGAATCATCAGAGACATCTTATAATAACATTGTTCAAGGACTGCACCGACTGGAAATTTACTTTCATTTTGAATTTTTAACCCATATATACCCTTGGTAGGAAGTAGTCTAGTTGTTGCAAACACATTTTGATCGATCACATAACCTCTTGCACTTAAAGGAAAAAATTGAACATAATCATGTCAAGATCCAAACCTTCTGTCTCTTGTTTACAACCCACAGAAGATTGGACAGTTTAGTTAATTCCAATGATCCTGCATGCCCATTAATCAACCCATGACGAGATGCTACATCTTCAATAACATGATCAACGAAATCTGCATAGGTCTCTAGCTGCCCACTGAAGTAAGTAAACTCCTCAAATTAAAACAAAGAGCAGGTGTGGGCAATTAAAGCAGTACCTGTTCACTGGTTTGAAGTTCTTTGGTTTTTCTCCCCTTTTGAAGCATCTGAACTAAAAACATTCTTGCACCTCAATTTTTGCTCAAGAGCAGCCCTCACCGGTAACATCTTCAAGCTTTGCACCCGAAATTGTTCCTTCAGCCAAATTTTGCGATAATCAAATACAAGAATACTAAAAACTATTTTATGCAGCTCGGAGAGAGAGGAACTGACATTTCTAGTGCTGTCAATTGAGCCAGACTCACCTGAGGTTTACATTTCTCTCCATTATTCTCATCGTCCTGAATGGATTCATGAGGCTGCAAAACCAACGTTCACGTTCATACCAAAAAAGGAGGCAAATATACAATCTTGATTGAGGTGAAACATACATTTTTTGCCTCTTGATCTTGAACATCAATAAGCAGTGGAATGGACTCGTCATCTTCATCAGAATCATCAGATTGCAACAAATTTTCCTCAATTCACCAACTTTTCTCGCATTTCATCTGAAGCACTTTTTTTTAGAATCTCTTCGAGGTGAGATGGAAGATTTTCATCAAGTTGTTTCATCCGCCGAAGGTAGTGCATCTAAGATTGCTGACAGCTATAAAATGAAGACTGAAAAGTAACATGACAGTAGACAAAAACCCCCATCCAATGCAGTACAGGGATATCTTCAAAAACATTGAGTAAGTGAGCAGTACAGTTATATGCATGACTCACCCAAGGAGAAAAAAAGAGAGAGCAATCTTCAGGCACTTGCATAGTCAGTCAACACTCAAGGAAACCAAAAGCTAACCGCAAAAGATGTTGACGAACAAATATGCACGTGCACAATCCTGACAATCTTCCAGTCATCCCCTTCTACCCTCAGAATACTACACCACACTAAAGATTAGGGATTACAGAGAAAGATCGTGATTTCATGAGGATCAGGTGCCAGTTAAAGTCGATTCCAGCATAATGAATAGGGAGACACCAGAAATAAATGGCTTACACAGCTCAACCAAATGGTTCATTGGTCCTCACTAAATGGAAATGTAAAAATCAATGGAATTTCAGTAAAGATGTTCGACTGGCAGCATAGACTGAACCAAACAGCCATACATACAAATACAGACAACTACAACGGCATTTAGCAAATCACTGAACATAAGAAAAAAAAAAAAAAAAAAAAAATGAATAGGCTAAAAAGTACGTCCACACACTCCTCGAGTAGCATATTACCCATGATAACTACGATGACAGGAGCGATGACACTGTTCAGTGCATTGTGACTTTGCCTATCATGCCCAAGAGTGGTTTCTAACAGGAATTAACAAGTAGGCTGAAAGTTAACAACGATATTCATTGGCATGCCACGCAGCATGCATGTGCAGATTTATAGATAAAATCACTAATAGAAATTATATAGCTTCTTTAAATACCTTCTTCTATAAGCTTTTGATCTCCACAAGGCGAGCTATCACAGGATGATCACGAACCGGTTGTCCCTCAGACTTAAGGAGGAGACAAAGCTATTTGCTTAGCAATAGGCCAGCAGCAGAACCTGCTTTACTCCCAAATAGCATGATCCTCCTTTCATTGTACTTTCCCTCTTTTTAACCTTCATAGAATAGAAGACACATGCCGAACAGCAAGAAAATATGAGCTGCAAATTCCACATTGAACAGAAACCATAGACAGCAAGTAATAAAGACAATACTGTACAAGCCAAATGGAATTAAAACATTTGCTCAAACAATAAAAAATATTAAAGACCCAAGCCAAGAAAACTTCAAAGCGAGACGCCAAAGCATTCTACCAAAAGCATAACAGAAAATATTGGATAGCTAAAACTCATCCCTTCAGTGAGATCCTTCCTAGGGACCTTCAGAGCGATCTTTGTAGAGATATAAACTTCCGCCAAGAAAACTTGAAGAAATCATGAACGACATCATTCCATACTAGAGAGATTCAAAAAACAAGTCATCTGTTAGCACGCGCCTCTTTGACAGTGGAATAAATACCTTGCTTAGAAGCGGATTGATTCTGCTTTCAAGCTCTTCAACTGCAGCATTCAGCTCAGACAGCAGTCCCACCAATTCTGGAGCAGAACTGCAAGAAAAACGTGCTATTAAATAAAGAGGCAGGAACATAAAGTACATAGACTACGTACATATTTCCTTTTCCTGGTATCTTAGAAATTCATTCAATGCAGGGTAACTTACTTCATAAACGTATCCCTTATGTTTCATTTGTTAACTTAAGAAGTAGGATTAGATGCAGATAACTTCTGATGGGAAAGTCCCATATATTATGAGATCAACTATGACCAGGAATAAAATCTTTGAATTGATGACCATATTACATATGAATTATTAATTTCTATGTAATCCATAACTCCAACCACTTCTTTATTTTCTTCTCTCTAATGGACAATAATTTTCTCATTTAAGATTCTTCCAATTATTGCCAAATCTACCATGTCTCAACAATCCCACCTATTTCCTCTCATCAAGTGTGATCGTCTCCATTAGCCTTTACCATTCCTCATCTAGCTTGAGGAATTCTTTTCCCACTAAGAAGGTGGCTTATAAAAATCCTATGAAATCAAAAAATGGAATGTCTTCTCTGACAGACCACATTACAGGAGGAAAACATTGTGAGATATACGAGGAGAAATCTGGCGATTGTCTTTCCCTTTTCATTCACGTCTAATGTTTGCTTTTATAAGTAAAATCCAGAGAATCAATTCATCGAATTGGCTTTATTTGTTTCTTCAAAACCATAGCCAAACGATCCTTAGGCTGTCTAGTAGGTTTTCTAATCAAGGAAGAAAAACATTGCCAAGTCCTACTTCTGAACAATTGGCTTCATTGATTTATCCTGCCAGAAATTTCAGCACATAGTTCTCGTGAATCTGAAAGGACTGACAATCACCACCTGATGGATATGAATAGCTAAGATGCAGAGTGGAATCATAGACAACAGGTTATGCAAAAAGGATTATGCAAATTGCATAAGCTTCCAAAGTCTAATTGCAGGAAGCACCATGAAGAATTATGAGTAAATATAGTGCAGCGCTTTTATGTACCTTGACCAATTACAAACATGCATTGGAAGATCCATCTTTGGAGATCTTTTTCTTATTTTTAATAGATAAAATGTTCAACCGAAGGGCACCAGGGGGGTGAAAACCCACACACAAAAAGAGCCCAAAAAAAGTAAAGCCATATACAAAACAGGTCATTGTCAATATCAATTGTGTGTTCATGGTCAATATATTGTGCCGGTCTATCGAAATTTTCCATACTGATCTTCCCAGCAAAAGATATTAAGCTCTCGCTACTTTCAGTTGAAATTCCATAACCAGTAGCAACACATCAACCAAAGCAGCTTTTAATTCACTTTAAGAGAGGAAATACCTATATACAACATCCATTTGCTCCTCCTTCGACAGTGCATTCGAATCTTTTTTTACCTCCTCAAAAGCTGTCACAATATCATCTCCAGTGCCTTCCCGTACACCAGATTCAAATTTACCTTTTCCTCCAGCCGTAATTTCCTGCAGAATCATGAATAACTTGCAATTGAAATAGCACTATTACTTGAAACTCTACCTACCTCTATGAGGAAAACATTTCAGAACAACTTTAAAGCCACAGAGTAAGCAAGGTTATCAGAAAACGCTACCCCTAAAGTTGGTTCCACAGTGGCCTCATCAGGACTAATATCATCAAGCCCAAAGTCCTCCACTGATAATGATTTTGCTTTCTCCCTCTGTAATCTTAACACCTCTGCCTCTTCCTCTGCTGGAATTTCCTCATCGCTAGAGGTTGCCTGTGGTTCTAATAAAGAATCACAGAATTTAAGCCCGCTCAAAAGCCAAATATGAAGGGTTCAGGTTCTTAAGAAAAAAACTCTACAAGTGAAATCACAATCAGTTTGTAGTTTAACAGAGGACCCCTGTATCAACTCGAAGCAGCGTAAAGAGGGATGGAGTCAGATTTCCAACTCAACGTACCTCATCGGCATTATAGTACTGTCTCTTACTTCTGCCCCAAACAGCCTTCTTGTCTTCATCTTCTTCCTCCTCATCGAGCATTTTGTCTTCCACCCCACCAATTTTTCGCACGCAAAAACTTTGCTGTCTTGCAACTACAAACAATGCAAACAACGATAGGGAAATTGAACTTTAAAAGTGGAAGTCAACATCACCAACAAAAACCAAGCATTTTTCCACGACATGAGGTCATTACACTTTTAAGAAGCAGTGAATCATCACTAGGGGAACATGAACCAAGGCAATGGCGTACAAGATATTTTACTCTCCTTTTTCACAGGCAATGAAGAGGATGAAGAAGTAAAGAACTGAATGCAAGACTTCTTGGGTTTGGTAAATTGATCATCACTAGGCCAATCATCTTGCTCCTATCAAGCAATACGCTGAATGGTTGCCCACCATTAGAATAGGTCATTCATAGGAGACATTATACATGTGGAGCTACCAGTTATGAACCAAAATGACTTCCCTTACAGATAACTGTAACAATTACCATCCATCTTATTATCATAAAAGAGGATAGATTGAGTGTTCCCAGCATGGCAGCATGTGAAGTTGATAATAGAAGAGCATACTGCTATTGGTTGCTTTACCTGTACATTCTATTATGGCAGGCTTGGTGAAATCAGAGGATATTTTTCCTCTCCACACAAATTCACGAGGAGATTATGAAAAGATAGCAGAGCTCCCTAAAAATGTTCCAATATATCCTATTCAAATGAGATCATATTCCATCACTTTTATTTGATGTTACAACATCACAAATTCACCAGTAAAGGTTTTACCGTTGAAATGACATGAACAGGCAAAGCAGAGTGAAACACAGAGCAAACCAACTCTTGAAGACTGGTTAAAAATTAAACAGCTATTTTTAGGCCAATCTCATCAATAACTAGCACCTAATTCCCATAATACCAGACTCAACACAAGAAAACATGCACTTAGACTGCAATTTCAGAGTTCTTCATCTACTAGCAGTTACACATTTACTCTCAAGGACTTCATGGCCAACAAGACTTCCAGTTTTCTAACCAGAATTATTGACTGCAGAGCTTAAGGCAACTTAGCTTCAGATATTAAAAGTTGAGCAGGTATGACAACTTACTCCAGAGAATTAGGAACTCTCTGATGAATTGGCATGTAGAAAAGGACAACTTCGGTGGGCAGTAGTAGTAACTCAAGAAAAGCAAAATAACTCGAAACAATATTAATTTTTGTAGCAAGCCCAGGCAATTGAGCGTCATCATCTCCATCCTCCTCTTCATCCTCTTCGTCCTAAAAGAAATTCCAAGACACCATATTCCATTAAATTCTCTTTCCAATAAACAAGTATTGGGAATCGACTAATAATTTCGAAGCACTGATATATAAATGACCAGTAGAAGTCCAGAATATTAGAAGTACTAATCATTTAATGAGAACATCAGAAAGGAAGTCTCTCGTGCATGTTAATTTCACAATAGTTCACCAGCTAATGTGAAAAATGTAAAGAAAAACCACAAAAAAAAAATGCCTTATGCAAGGTCACATCACCTCAAAAAGATAACTGTCACAAGACGAGACAGTTTGATCCACACAAATATTCAGAGGCAAATCTCATGCAAACATTTATTTAATTATCACTACATCCCTTGAAAACCTTCCCCACCATGCGCTAAACAAAATTCAACTCTGTTCCAAACCAAGTCTCACTGGATTAATTATACCAAATCTACATCAAAGGGAATTTATGTACCTTAAAATCAAAAACAGGCTGTTCATTGTCACCATCTGACTCCAGCATCACTACAAATGTTTGGCGGCTCAACATATTTTTGTTTGTGATTTTTGTTTGTGAACTGCAGATGAAAACATCAATAAGAGCAACCCATTTATAAAGCAGCAAACTTCATACCGGCATTTACACAAACACGAAGCACGCAGCGCCAGATAGCAGACACTCAATGGAGAGATAACTCACAGGCATCTGTTTCGTCATCGATGTCTTCCAAGGCCACGTCTTCATCGACAGCCCTCGTCTTAGAGCCCCTCTTCTCCTTTTTCTGACTCCTGGACCTCTTCCCCATGGTCCTTCTAGCTCAAGTCCTTCGAATTCTTACTGGAGCATTAACGAAAATGAATGAAACGAAACTTTCACTGGCAGACCCAATCAAAAACGATTGATAAAGCAACGCCAAAGTAGGACCGAGCGTGAAACCTTTAGCAGCTATCTTGCATTCTCCTACCACTACAAGCATCAGAAACACAGACACAGAAGCGAAACTGAACCGACCAATTGAATAAGGGGCCACGAAATTCAACGAAAACGCGACGAACCCACCGTTCGGCGAAGAGAGAGCTGAGGAGAGCAGGAAGAAAGATCGAGACTTTGACATCAGAGGAGGCCAGATTCGCAAGAAACCGAAGCTTTCTCCCCGTTAATCTCCCACTTCTCCCTGCAGCTGCAACAAGCATGAAATATATATATATATATATATATATATATAATATATATATATATATATATATATATATTATATTTGTTATTCACTTTTTTTTAATGGATTGGAAGAAGAGCGAAATAAGAGAAATCTTGCCGGCTAAAAAGCATTCACACCTTATGAGACCCTTCGTGTTTTAGTCGATAATTCGACACATGTCTAACACACGCTCCAACACGTCTTTTGACAATTTCCAACATGCGGTCGACCAAAGACAAAAATCCGACACGCGGTCAACTTTCACAAATCCAAAATTTTGATAACGAGTCCAAAATTCTGACACACGATTCCCACATGCACGGAGTTAATTTTGAAAATTTTCAATATTTGAGGGATCAAAATATAAATATATGACGTAAAGCGACAAGCCTCTCACACTTGTTCTTCATGGCTGACGTCTTCCTTTTCTGTAAAGCCGACTTGCCTTCGATCGAGCACTTTAAGGAAGGTCTCCAAATATTCTCGGAGTGGTCTGGTTTGTATCCAAACACAAACAAGAGTGAGATCTACATTGCAAAAGGATCACCTACCTTAAGAAACCAAATTTTCCTTGTCCTTCATTTTCAAGAAGGGAGCCTACCGATCGGCACCTCAAGGTTCCCATCATCACCTCCAAGTTCAGCAACGCAAATTGCTGTGTACTTGTCAACCGCATTACAACAAGGGTTCAATCTTAGACTCATCACTTTATATCCTTTGCCGACCGTTTGCAATTGATCAGCTCAGTCCTCCATGCCATTCAAGCATACTAGGCTAGTGTCTTCATTTTACCTATGGCTGTGTTGGATCAAATTGAACAAATCCTCAGACAATTTCTATGGAAAAGGACCGGAGTTGGGTAGAGGGGGTGCAAAGGTATCCTAGGAGGATGTCTGTTGCCCAAAAGAGGAGGAGGGCCTTAGCATCCGAAGGCTTCGTGAGTATAATAAGGCCGCCATGCTAAAATATATTTGACTTCTGTCCTCGGATAAGAAATCATTATGGTACAAATGGGTTCACTTGACCTTTTTAAAAGGGATGAACTTCTGGGTGGCCAAAAAGCCAACATTCTGCTCGTGAGCTTGGAAGATCCTCCAATTCATGACTAAATTTCAAAGCTCTTTCTATTGGAGGATTAGGGATGGTCGATCGATGTCTCTTTGGTTTGATAATTGACATCCCAAGGGTCACTTGAACTTGCATTTTTCGGACTCAGCCATTTATGGCTCTAGCCTTTCTAGGCAAGCAATAGTGGCGGAGCTGTTCATCAACCATGGCTTGACGGTCAAGATGGTCTTGGATTCTTGGGAGCTTCTCCTACCAGTCCTTGGCCAGAACTCGAATCGTTTTAGTTGGAAGGGGAACACTTCTGAGATTTCCACGGTGGCTTAGACTTGGGAGATCATTAAGAGGAAGAAGGCTCGGGTCTTCTAGCATGCGTTCATCTAGAACAACTCGATTACCTTGGAACCTGTGGCTTATTGCCAGACACAAACTTCCTACCCAAGCTCTGGTATTATCTCATGGTAGGATATATAGCGCCTTGTGTCCTTTTTGCAATGAGGTGATGGATTCTATCGATCACCTATTTTTTGGATGTCGCATCACTATTGGCATCGCCTTCTTTTGGGCCATGAGATGCAACCTTTCGTGGCGGAATAGATCGTGAGGTGAGAATCTCAATTGGGCCATTTCTTTTCTTGCGAGCAAGGACTTCTATAAGTGCATTGCCCGGTTCTCTTTTGGTGCTCTTTGTTATTTTATTTGGAAGCACAAGAATAGCATCCTCTTTAGAAAAGCAGAACTTAGCCATTCCGGCGGTGAAGAATAATCTCTTTAAAGTCGTCAAAGACAAGGCCATCACTTTCAAGAATATGGACGATACTTTCAGAAACAGGAGGCTGCAGCGTAGCTAGGCTATTGATCCGATTATCTTCTTTGCTGGGGACTCTCCTGCTTTTGTAGGGCCCTAGCTTGTTTTGATTGCCGAATGGCTGCTCTCTCTACGTGCGCCTATCTCCTTGGTGGCTCTTCACTTTTGTCGTTGGCAGATGCGGGATGGGGCTGTGGGGTCCATCCGGCCTTGTGTTGCCTAGTCCTATTTCTTGCTAGATTCCTTTTGCCTATTGTTTAGGATGTTCTGTGCTTGTTTTGGTCCATTTTGTTTGCGGTCTTTTGTTTTTACTTCGGCTCCATTTCACTCATTTTGACGTCTTTGAGTATAAGTTTTTGGCACTGAACTTTTGTATATTTGGTTCAAAGCTCAATATATTCTTACATTTTTAAAATATATATATATGAAAAAATAATGGAAATAACAAAAATAAAGGAGAAATATGAAAATTCTCACTCTCAAATTTCTTAATTATGAGTTGATGATCGAACACCCCTCTTTTTGTTGGCATCACTCTGCCTCTCGTGGCCTACCCCATCGGCTGTCGCAATCCCCTTCCCCTTAGACCAACTCACTCTGACCTCACCTCTACCGGGTTTGTTTCTATACCCTTTTTGCGGCTTGATTTGGTTGATTGGGGTCTTGAATTTTCTCTAAGGGTCACTTCTCTTGTGCAAACCTATCTAACTATGTTGTCTAGCGGCCCTTTTTGGAGATCCCATGTTGTTGTATGGTTGCATTTGGGGAAAAATGTCAGACAGGATTTACGTCCGCCGTGAGGAGTCAAAGTTGATGGGAACTTGAAATTTGAGTAGTTTTGTTACTTTTGAAATGAGATTTGATTAGGAAATTCCATCTTTTTGCTAGTTTGAGATTAGTGATTTCATGACCCAATTGTGTGTAGTTGGCTCATGGTAAGAAAGATTGATAAGGATGAAGTAGAAGGGACTCAATATTTGTATGATTCATAGATTGGTAAAAGTAGACTTAAAGTTGTGATTTTTTTTCCTTCTTTTCGCCTCTGCAAGCATCCCTTGTGAGTTATCTCTTTTGGTCTATATTATTGGCTTGTGAGTTATTTCTCACATTATTGATGGGAAATTTAGTGATTTCCTTCTCTTTTGGTTGTACTTTGAGAGTTCTTGTTCTGAATTTTCATTTTTCTCGAACCTTATTTTGCAGAGGAGCTCCAAGCTAGTCTTTATTAAGAACTCCAAACTTTGTATGGGACTATAAGAAATCTCACTAATTTCCAAAAAGTGTAAAAAAATATAAAATGTTCCTTCAAATTTACTCATTTGTGTTTACAATTTTTGAATTTTCGTTCAATCTTTGTCAAATTAAAACAATGAATAATATTAACAAATGTTGGATTGATGTTTTTAGTATAATTTAATTCTATACTCTTTTTATTATTATCTACTTATTTTTACATTTATATATAAAAATTATATTTAATATATAAAATGTCGAACATGCTTAAATTCTCTATTTTTTTAGAAATGACGTGTTGGCATATGGTATCGTGGCGCGTGTCACGTGTTCGTGTCGATGCTATATAGCTTGCCACCTCCAAGTGCTGGGCATAACTTTCTTGGTTTGGAATGGGCTAGGATTTAGACCTGAATTTCTAAACTTATCTTCTTCTTTTTTTCTTTTTTTATTTGACGCACCAATTTTCTTGTCATTGAACTCATTCGAGAGGATTCCTTAAGCTCAATATTTGATTGCTCATGGATTGAAGCCTCAATCGCCGGTATCTTGCCGTGGCAGGACTCCTTCCTATACTTGCAAGAGAAATCTAAGGGGCAGAATCTAAGGCGCATGTGAATGAAGATTTGCTCAGTGAACTCCCTTTAAACTGCTTATCAATCTTGGAAGCTATCGTGAGTTGAGTTGAGAGCCGATGGGCCATACAGGATATCATTGATGAATGAATGTTTTTGGCTAGCCCAATTGAATGAGGTGAAACTTGTCCATTGCTCCATAAAGGCTAATCAAGCCATCAACTGTATTGCAATGGTTCACGGAAATAAGACTCTTCCCTGTAATTGGTTGTCTATTTTCCTGCAGCCCTTTTGAAATATTTTGTGTTCAGAAACTCAATTATCCAGCTCTAGTAAAGCCACTTTATGAATGAATGTAAGCACTTTTTCAAAAAAAAAAAAAAAAAAACTCATAAGATAACCTATTATTTTTCCTTCCTTCAAAGTCTTTAAATCATATCTTATATAGATGTTAATTTCGTAGATAAGGATGTAAGTTTCAGAACTTCAAAAAGGAAAAAAAAAAAAAAACTATAATGGTTACTGTTAAAAATATCGATTCCAATTACCTTTTCATTTCCCCACCCTTGTTGACAAAGAAAAATACGGTAAGTGTCTATCTTCTTCTAAAGTTGGGGTATGCCTTTCTAGTTTGGTTAATGAGAAGGAAATCGTCCTATTAACTCATTTTGTTAATCTTGAAATTGAGAAGTGCTTGTACCCTAAGTTCTCTTCACAACCACTTAATATATTATTAGGTAATCAAATAAGGATAGTAAATTTTAGATGTTAATTTTTCTATTTAGCTTTAACTCTATTTCATAATTTTTTTTTAAAAGTATGGATAGTATCCCCCATTTAAAGAGACTAAATCCACGGTATTATCTACTTTCTATACTAGAACAAATGCACGCTAACCACGCCCAATGAACTTTGTATTGAAAGGATAGAGAATTAATTGCCATACCCTAGTAATGCTTCATGTAAATGAACAAGGAGATGAAAAACAAATAAATGATGCATTTGTTTCTTGGAAAATGAATTATTTGGAAAACATTTTCTAAAAAATGATTACTTGTATTCCTTATAAAAATAAATGTAAAAAAAAATATTTTCATTGTGCAAAAAAAAAAAGTTTAAACTTAAAATTTGTTATTGTTAAATAAAATATATTTCAATAACTAATTATTTCAAGTGATACATATAATTATTTTTAGAAAAATATTTTCCAAATTATTCATTTACACAAAAATAAATGGAGCCATAGTTTCTTTGAAAATGGGTATCTTTGTTTGATTGTAACTCATGTCTATGAAATTCTATTTTCCTTTGGTCGTGCAGTATAGCTGTTTGGAGAGAGCTCTTTGAAGTAAGTTTTCGTCACATGTTCCGTTTATCATTACACCGTCCTTTAGGTAACCAAGACTGCCCCTATTCACTATGCTGGTTGGTTTTTTATAACAGAACATTGAGCAAGAATGCATCAAGAAACAAGAAGATAAGGGAGAAACAAAGGGAAATAAAGGCTGCGGAATGTGGTTCCGCCCCGAGTGATTCATGATATGATAGTTAATGTGGGTTTCATGTCTAGAATCTTGGTCGCCAGTTTGATTTCCCTCACACAACAAAGAGGCCACAGGGAAAAATAGCGGCGCAATGCCTTCTGGCATTTCCTTTGGAGTGGAGCTAAGCCAATGATGCCGGTATTGGGCTTTTGAGTGAAGATTGAAAGACTAACTTGGGAGTAGAGCTGTTAAACAGGTGGGTCGGGTTAGATTTGTGTCGGGTCATTAATGGTCCGACCTAAATTGACCCATTAACTAATTTATGCCTAATGTAAATTTTACGACCCATACCCAATTTGACCCATACCCAATCCATACCTGATCCAACCCATATTAATAAAATATTTTCATATTTAACAAAATTTAGAAAAATTTATTCCTATGTTTTTTTTTAAAGATTATATTACTAAAATACTTCCAAGCTTATTTATTCCTATATATTTTCATATATAAATGTTATTGCTAAAATAGTTTTATACAACACAAATTTAATGGACAATTTTTATAATTTTTAAAATAATTACTTTAAAAAATCGAATTTTAATTATTTTTTATTTCTTTAAAAATAAATTTTAATAATTTTTATTTTATTTTTAAATATATTTTTCTTTTTCTTTTTCTTTTTCTCTTTTTTTTTTTCCTTCTTTGGCCGGCCGCCGTCCACGACAACGGCCAGCGACCAGCCACGGGCGAGCCTCGAGCTTGCTCGACTCGGCCGACACTAGCGAGCCTCGAGCTTGCCTAACGCTGACAAGCTTGAGGCTCGCAAGATCAACAAGGCTCAAGTCTCGCCTGACATCAGCAAGCTTGAGTCTTGTCGGACATCGGCAAGGCCTCCGCCTTGCTAGATCCAACGAGCTCGAGGCTCGCCGGCGTCGAGCGAGCTCGAGCTCACCCCTCGCTGAGCGTCGGTGAGACCTTCGCCTTGCCAGATCCAACAAGCTCGAGTTTGAGGCTCACCGAGTGTCAATGAGGCCTCCACCTTGCCAGATCCGACGAGCTCGAGCTCGAGGCTCGCCTAGTCGGTAGCCGGCCATCAGAAGGAGGAAGGAGAAAGAAAAAGAAAGAAAGAAAGAAAGAAAAGTTAAAATTAAAATAAAAAAATTATAATTTCGATTTTTATAAAAAAATATGTTTGTAAAGTTAAAGAGGGAAGAGAGAGATTATAAGGTTTTGGTTGAAAATGGGTTCTCAATCCAACCCATTTAAAACCTTTTTAAGACCACCTATCTTAAGTCTTTAATTGTGAAACTTATTTAACTACTTTTTGTCAAAAACAAGTACTCATATATGACCCATTTTAACACCTCTACTTGGGATGATATGATCAGAGCACTTCTTTGCTCTCTATTTGCTGTTCTTTGAATTTATTGTGATGAGGGCTAACACCATGCGAAATTAGAACTCCTTTTCTTCAAATAATGTTCAAATATCTGCAAAATACCATGAACTACTTGTCGATTCACTTAAGCTTCTACTCTTTTGGCAAATGGGCTGTGTTCCCATGTGATCTTGGTCCATGAATCCACATATAAGGAAAGCTAATTGCCAATAGAGCATTCTCAGAGCAATGGTGATATCTTTCGCCAAATTTGCTCAGTTGGTAGTATTAAAGGGTTTCTCTCTCACCAAGGCGCCTCCTCTTTATTACCCCTTTCCCTTTTCTCTTCGTTTTTTTTTTTTTTTAGTCGGTCCTATTCTATTCCTACTCTAACACTCATTCTCTCAGACTTTTGTCCTGCCTCCTTGCAAGGCGTGGGAGTCGAAACACACTCTTGAAACTTACTCGTTCCCACCCCAACCCCCGAGAAGGTGAGAATTTGAACCCCCACCCCCTTCCAAGTTGGAATGGTGCCACCGGAGCAAACCCCAATGGTTTCTCTTCGTTAATTCACTATTTAATTGTAACTTTTTATATTTAAGAAATGAATTCTCACTTTGACATATTACATAATATACATGAGAGACAAAACCTTCTTTAGAAATTATTGATCGCAATTAAGACATAATAAGGAATATATGAAACATATAGATCATAACATGTTCATGATAATTGCTCTAAATTAAATTATACTCGTGTGTGTATGTATATATCCAATTCCCTTAAAAAATACCTACTTTGATATATTTCTACCAAGTACATTTTCTGGAATAGGGACAACTTCTCAGTTCCTGCTGTGAAACAACATAAGCACACAACATTAATACTATCTCATATTTGTAAAAAGAACTTGGCACAAACACAAACTCAAATCGTTTCATCAGCATTTACATACATTAATACTGTGTGTGTATGTATATATCTAATTCCCTTAAAAAATACCTACTTTGATATATTTCTACCAAGTAATAGGGACAATATCTCAGGTTCCTGCTGTGAAACAACATAAGCACACAACATTAATACTATCTCATATTTGTAAAAAGAACTTGGCACAAACACAAACTCAAATCGTTTCGTTAGCATTTACATATATGTCGCAATCACTTACTTATGACAAGCAAAGAAAACCTGTTTTACATGCAAAGACGTCCACCTTAATAATCTGCTAGCTTAAATGCATGTCATCACTCTATTGCAAACCTAAGCGTTGATATCACTTAACACATGACACCCTATAATTCTTATCTCGGAATTATGAATAGACCTAAACTAGAGGCACTGCCACTTGGATAGTTGATAGGACCACAAATTAGATAAAGATAAAGAATTCTACCAGAAAAAAGTGCCTTCTATGCGGTAACGATTAACCGGAATGTTGCCTGTAGTCCACGTAAAAGCATAATAGCTGATCATCAAAAGAAAATTTAAACAGAAACCCAAAAATTATTTTATCACAGTACGATGCGGTGTGGCTACACTGGAATGATGGGTCAACTGGACTTCTGGTTGTGGTGCAGTATGATGTTGATAAAACCAACCAAAGTTACTACAAGGAATCAAAACTAAACTGCCCGACAATAGGAGGGAATCATGAAGGGCTCGTGCCTCTTCGCTAGCTTTTATTTGTTTCTTACTAAGACGACCTACATAATTATTTTCTTGAAACTTATCTTTTGCATTGTTGGTAGTTTGTCAGGTACAGAGGGACCTAATCATGATGTTCAATGGTCGTATTCTGGTTCAGAATTTGCCGATGTTTATGGATGTAACCTTCACTGTTTCAAATTAGTCTCATCGCATATATTGCATGTGAATGTGATGGAAAACATCCATCTCCTCAATTAATTTATATCTTCAAGGATATATGCTAGTGTTGTTCAGCTTTTGGAACTTTGAAATGATTGTTCTAACTATTTAGCAGTTCATTTGAGTTGTAGAAAGTATCAGGCCGCGTGATCTAAGTTAGATGTATGGTCTGTGATAAAATATGAGGATGCTCAAAGAGGTATTCACCTAGAAAAAATATTAAAAAGAGGGAAGTCAGCATTCATTGGTGAAAGAGGAGAGTTCGATGGTCAAATATATCATCTTAATTACATGAGATTCTAAATCCAGTTTAACAGTACTAATAAGAAATTAGGCAAGTTGTAATATCTCTCAATCTTTGTGTTATGGTGCAGAAGTTTCTTGTAGTGACACTTCGTTAGAATAGTCATTTTTAATATAACTACTAGCTTTCATTTTGACTTTTCCGTGATCTAGTCTAGTCATGCCCCTACAAGAAGTACAACCTCCTCTTTGAGCTCGGAACAGGCCCTTATAATACCGTCGGACGGAATCCGAACGTGAAGTGCATCCCCCCGCCGCAGGGGGGGAAGGAAGGGGAATGGGATGTGCGGTGACTTTTCTTTCTGCAATTTCTTTTAAATTTTTCTTAACTTTCTATAATTTTTTTTTTATTTTCTTTCTTTTTCTTTTTCCAATTGCCACCGTAGTTGGAAAAAAAAAGAATATAATATAATATAATATAAAAAATTATTAAAAATTCAGAAAATTAAAAACAAATTTAAGAATATATACGTCAACGCTGGCCGTGTTACATAGACAACTGACATCCAATCAAAATTGACAAGTTAAACTACATCTGCAAATTGTTAAAATGTTTATGAATAAGTTGACAAAATTAAAAAGATTTTGGACTATATTGGTCATCACACAATAAATTTTAGAATATTTTTTTTATAGTTATCCCATCAAAACCTCATATCAACAATACTCCTCTTCGAAATTCCAATCCTTGCATGATTGATTTTACGGCACAAGCATCACCGATCAACCGTATATACTAATACAAATTTTTGGATGGCTTAACATAATGGGCAACCCAGAGAAAATTTTCATAAACTCTTTTGGCATATTGTGAATCACTAAAAAACTAGAGTGAAAGTGAAACCATATATTGGAGACTCAAGGAATATATAATAGATAATCTAAGGGGAATAGTCAAGAAAAAAAGTAAATCATGCATTACACCAAATTGGTTGGAACATGAACGGGGCTTCAAAATAAGAGCCAAATATGTTTGATGCAACCGTTGTGCTGTATCTGTGATGTGAAGTATTATACATATGTTTTGTGATTTTCAGTTGAAAGTCATAACATCTCAAAATTAGGTGAAGCAGCCTCTCGCTAGTGCTGCAGCTATTTTTTTTTTTTTTTTTTCCTAATTGAATCTGCGGCTTGTTTAGTTTATCAAGTACCCTTAATAAGCTCTCACTATGTGCATAATTAGTATTTTCGGAGATCCGTGGATCCATGATCCTTAAATCATTAAGATTTGTTTGATTTTTGCTCCCAATTTCATGAACTGAAAAAGGAAAGATCTTAAGAAGCAAATGTCTGTACAAGTCCCTTATCTAAAGGGAGAAAAGAGAAGGAAAAATAGAGAAATAAACAAATATCCATTCAGCTAATTTCATAGAGGACGATTAAAACATGCCATCAGAAAGCCCAGCGAGATAGCCAGCACTCCGAGCCCCCCAATCTTAAGCAGCAAAACCATTTGCCACCAAAAGCAGATAAGAAAGCTACCACGTAAACAGACACAAGGAGACTTTTTGTAAACCACAGGAGAACAAGCACTTTGAATGATCACATCAAGCAACAGATCAAACATGTTGCCAATCTCTCCCAGCTCTCTTCGCGAGCATGATGTAGCCAGCACTCCGAGCCTCCCAATTTTAAGCAGCGGAACCATTTGCCACCAAAAGCAGATAAAAAGGCTACTACGTAAACAGACACAAAAGACTTTTTGTAAACCACAAGAGAACAAGCACTGATCACAACAAGCGACAGATCAAACATGTTGGCCAATCTCTCCTAGCTCTCTTCGCGAGCATGATGATAGGAACATAGGTCTTCCAATCTCGGCTCACCCTGGACACGAATCGAGGAGCCTTTCATCTAGATATTACTGTCTTCATGACCAACATCGGAGAATCCATGGGAAGCGCTTCTTCCTCATCATCCTTCTTCTTCCTATTGTTTCTCATTTTTGCTCCAAATTTATTCCCGGGCTAACTTTCTATTCCAGGGAACAAAAAAACAACTTGGCGTTATTAAATGGATCTTTGTTCTTTTTTTGTTCCAAAGAACAAAAGAACAGAAATCCAGAGGAACAGAAACGGTCCCATGCGCTGCCTTATTCTTAAGAACAATTTCTAAAAATAAGACATTTTCTTTCTTTTGTTTCTTTTTTTTTTCTTTTCTTCTTATTCCTCAACGCTTGCCGCTCCTCACCGTCCATTGTCGGCCCAGTCACCGCTAGTCATCGGCCCCGGTTGCCAC
This sequence comes from Eucalyptus viminalis, assembly GCA_014182385.1. NCBI lineage: Eukaryota > Viridiplantae > Streptophyta > Magnoliopsida > Myrtales > Myrtaceae > Eucalyptus > Eucalyptus viminalis. The sequence goes on from CM024533.1 coordinate 1,052,515, forward strand.
TAATCACCGGCCCCACCATCGGTTGTCACCAGTTGCCGCTGCCAGACACTGCCCCTTACTGTGTCATTGGTCATCGCCGACCGTTGCCGTCAGATGTCAGCCGCGATTGCTGAACACTTGCCATTAGCTAGAGGAAAAGCAATAAGAAAAAGAGAGGAAAAAAAGGAAAAATCTAAAAAAAATTAAAAAGAAATTCCACGTTGCAAAAAAAAAAAAAAAAAAAATTGTGGGTCACATTCCTACCCTTTTTGTATTTAATGAATAGAAAGTTTGCATAGTTATCAGATATGTTCTTTTACTCAGAAATTATTTCAGACTATTTATGAAAGAAAATTGTTTCTCAAAATATAAATATTACCAAATGCATCCTAAAAGGATAAAAACTCCCCTCATCTTGAAATGCGATCTTCGAATGAACACTGCCCCTCGATTATTAGCCCAGATGCACCGGATTATTAGCCCAGATGCACCGGATGGTTTCGCACGGTTCAGGCACAAAAATTTAAGCAGGTCCATCTCTTAGAAACCAGGAATGTCGGATATTTTTGTTCTTGGATGAGACTAACATATATACCAGTAGTTCTCTCTTTTTCCTTCTCTTAACTTGCCCTTTTGGTTGGACCGCTGCCTTCTCATGTACTCTGCATGCGAAATGAACATAAATAATTTCAAGCAATATTGAAAGTCGACGTGAGAATATACATTAACAATTTGATTCTCTGGACTCGCCCGGTACTTCTTCCTTGGATTTTTCGTTTGTTTCTTCCGATTACGGGTCAGGCCTCCATCTTTCTCCATCTACAGCATTTGCACAGCAAAAGTTAAATCTTTGACTATGGCAACGAGTAGCTAAGACCATTAACGGAACTGACCAGAACCATTGCATGAAGGCTGACCTGACAATTGATATGGCGCTTTCCGTCCACCGTTTCAGGCAAGGATGGAATTGCCGGATCCCTGTAGGCGAATCAAAGTCCACCACAAATTGAACACATTCTGAGCAATTTTACCATGACATGGCACTAAATATTTCCATTGAGGGTTCATGTGCGTCACAAAAACAAAAGAAAACTCATGCATTTTGAAAGCCATACGGCCGTGATTTTGATGCATTGGTAGCTCTCTCACGTCTTTTCTTTAATCTTCATTTAATTTCTATTTTTTAATTAGATCCAGAATGCTATTCACCCTCCTCAAAAGTTCTCTTTTTTTTTTTTTTTCCTGCTTAGTCCACAGGATAAAGTAGCAAAAAGATTGATATAACATCTTCCTTATTTCATAATAGCAAAGAAAACTCATAGAAATGTTAGTTCAAGTTTTAACTAAATCCAGCTGCTCGATAAGGTTCAATATCCTTTAAAAGGAAAGAAATGATTTGTTTATACGAAGACACATTGTACACTCGCACCATGTTATTTTGCACTTTATACTTGGTAATAAAAATTTGTCTTCAATCCAAAAGATTGTTCAATGTTAAGACTTTTCCTTGTAAGTAAAGGTCCCAACCCTTGATATGAAATGTCTAAGAAATTTTTTCAAGAAATGGAAAAAAGAAAGAAAAAGAAATCTTAAATAGGTACATTCATGGAGCTCATACATGAGCAGGGAAATTTCTAGGATCTCCTTGTTCTATACCCAGGACGTAACTATTAATTTACTTTTCAAAGCATAAGTATTAATTGATTGATCAAAATGGGTGCCTAATTTCACTCTTCTGGGACCACGATAAGATTAAGATGGAAAATACTGGACGAGCAACAGAAAGCAGACCCTGTATACATCTCTGCTTTGGCAGCAAGTTTTGCAGCTCGTTGCTGCTTCACTTGCTTATAAAACTCATCTGCTGACTCTTCAGATTCACTGTCCTCAGAGTCGGCACCTCCATTAACCTCAAGATTCCCATCTTCCTCACCGAGATCATCCTCCGGCTTAACTCCAACTCCAGCCAACACTTGAAGCTCATGTTTCCTCCGCCTTTCTCCAATATCATCCCTCCTTGGCAAATCATCATCACCCGACATGACCTTCCAGGAGCAAGATGAAAAGCTTCTCATTCATAATATTCATCTCAGGTTTAACATGGTACTGTCACTTAGAGCTTCCTTTGAATCCTTCCAGAATTATTATCATACTATCACTTGAGCTGTTTTAAAAAAATATAGTAGAAATCTAGCGCGAGGCCAATCCTTAAAAAGATTGTACTTAGGTCGACTTATATTAATTATTGGCCAAGGGCGACGTTGCGTGTTGAAATTGGCCGAGAGCCTAAACTCGGCAAAATAATAATAAAAGTGCAGCAGCTTTCTTAGTTGGCAAAGAAAGAAAAGCCTAGTCAAACTTTGCTTCTCCAATTCTCCATATCGTCGATAGACCGGCCTGAGCAAAATACCTTTAGCTTGGAAACAGACCGTGAATCCTTAGTCACACATTTTCGAGAATTTTTCTTGGCAATTTCCACATGCTTGTGTTGGAGAAAGAAAATTTTTGAAGCTACCCTTTGACTGTACGGTCACACAGTCATGCTAGTGTCACGGCCCAAAGAAACGCATGGTCCAAAATGTTCTCCGAAAAAAAAGTCGTTACTGACCAATGAACGAGTGACTCTCGGCCTATCTCTTGAAGCCCTAATATTTTACTTGAGCTTCTAGAAGATCCAGTTGTAACTTTTGTAATAAATGTGATAGTTAGGGTGGCTGAGGAGATGTAATCTCTGCCATCAAATTGAGGAGAGATCGATGGCTATAGTTGAGCTCATACTTGTATAAATAAGACCTCCTCTCATTTAAGACACCTAAGTGAAATAAAATCTAGACCTTCTCTCTTTAGAATTTCTCTTTCTCTCTCCACAATCTTGTGAGTCAAGTGTGAGTAAGACTAATTTGAGAGAAATCCCAAGATTTCTAGATCGATTGGCTTGTGACACTAGCTATTAATCATGAAATTTGAGAAGGACGTGTTCATGATTAATAGCACAATTGGTAAAACTTAATCTGCAAACAAATGAAAATAGAAACTTTTCTACAGTTGTTTGTTTCCGACGACCTTTGGAAATTTAAGGGGTGAAAATGACAAAAGTGGAGATGATCTCCCCTTGAAAATATATATATATATATATATATATATATATATATATATGTGTGTGTGTGGAAAAAACTTTTTTCACCAGATTTATTTTTTTTATAGCAATTTATCTATTTATTTGCTTTGATTATTGAGTGTCATTTTCATTGATTGCATACCCACATGATCACCCATTTAATCTAAGTTGCTTGCAAAATATATTTTTAAATAAAAAAAGAAATTGCAGGGCATTAGAAATTTATAGCGTAATTAAGTTTCTATGCTCATAGTCTTTGGTTGGTAAGAATAATGTACTCTCCTAAACTTTACTTAGGTGCCTAACTATCCTACCAATAAATGATTTGTGGCGATTTTTAAATGAATTGATTTTGCATATTAAAATCCGAGTTGCAATGAATAGGGCTTGGGAGATTGAGCTAAGTTTTCCGACTTAACAATCCACCAGCTTCCTTTTTGGAAGGTCGTGACAACCAATGGTATTTATAATAATTGTGTGACGGCTGCTCCTTAGTGGTTCCTGGCAGTTGCATTCTTCTCAAGTGGTTTCTGTCGATTACTTGTGTGCTTTCACAATCTCTTGACCTTGTTCTCGGGTGGTCCTTCTGTCAAAATGCGTGTTAATTGCCCCATGACTTTCCCTCCAAGTGGTTGCTCCTTTGCTGCTCCATTCCGGAAATCTTGCACCCACATTCTCACAATCTCATAATCTGGTCCTCAAACAGTTGTTCTCTCAAGAGTTCATGTCAGCTATTCCACAATTTCAATCGCCTAGTATGATGATCTCGAGCTTCAAATCATACCCCTATACTTCTCACGCAAATGCTCGTTGACTGCCTCACTGTTGTAATTGCTTTGTCCTCTAGTGTCTTTGAACTCCGAATTGTATAACGGCACTTTTTATGTATTCAATGAGTTATACGTTTGTCTTTCACTCATCGATACACTTTTTTATTATTATTAGCAGTTCATCATAGTATGTTGAAAATTGATTGGTAGTGTCCAACAACATGTGTCACTCATGCGTGTTAACATCGATGGCTAATATCAATGTGGCCATTGACAATAAGTCACATGCACGGCAACATCCATTCATTAGTCACGTGTTAATCACACGGTTGCCTATGTTCATGCATCAATCATGTATTTGTCCATGTCGATGACTCGATATTTTTTGGTATAAACATGAAATAAAAGTGCAAATTTTTTGGTGTAAACAGGGAATAGAAGTGCTGATTTGGCTCCACATAAAGTGACCATTCAATATATGCGATAGGAACTTTGTGTATTAGTGACGTGTCACTAGATTAATTTTGGGGTATCATGAAAAAGTATAATTATTGATTTTTTAACAATAAGCACAATATAGGCATAGATCATTAATGGTTTAATATCACAGATTAATTGAACTTAATCTACATATGAATGAAAACATAGACTTTTTGTGGTACTCCAGCCGTATTTTTCAAGAACGTTTAAGTCCACAGGGAAAAGAATAACATAACTGGAGATGACGCAAAAGAAAATTGAGCTCTTATAAATCAAAGGGAAGGTTGGATTTTTTAGCAAACAAAAGTCATCAGTTTGATTCCTTAGAAAGCGAAACGATTATAAAATTGTATGCTTTTGTTTGCTGTTCCCTTTATTTTCTTGATGAAATTATTCTTATACTTCTTTTGCTTTCACAGATACATTCACAGGAGCATTGCAAGAACTAGAACTACCTCTTGGTTCAAGCTTAGCTGAAAGATCTCAAGATTGAATCTTATTCTTTTCACTCTAAGTTCATCTAAATGCTCAAAGGTCTTATTGTTTAGGCTCGTTACGGCTTTGTTCTGTCCATCTGTTCTTCCTTTGAGTATTTTACTAAAACTCGCTAGAGCTTTCAAAATGAGAGAAATATATGGGAAAGGGTATTATGCACATTGTATTATTAAACCTCTATCTATTTTTTTCCTATTGTTTTCATGAAGAAAGAGAATTTTCTTCTTTCGGGATGAACTTAGTAGATATGTAAAATTCATAATCTTGTTTAGTGTAGAAAAATTTCACATTAGAGGATTCAGATTCCACCAGAAATCGTAAGCTAGGCGCCTTTAAATGATATTGATGAAGCGATCTTGTTGTTATGTTTAATTAGATATATGTTCTAATGGTCAAATGCTGTAGAACTTGTGAAGATCATGTAAGAAGAGAGGAATAGGGAATTTAGGTTCAAGAGAAAATCAACGGGGCTCTTATCTTAAGTATGAGCTCAAAGCGAAAATCTGAATTTTATAAAATAATAAATAAAGAGGAGAAATTTAAGACAAGTTTCGGAATTCAGCTTCCCTATCGTGCGTTGGAATCCAAGTTGGAAAAGTCTCACCTTGTCTCAGAAAAGGAAATAAAAGCAAAGGTTATTGTGCAATTTGTCGCCTTGTGGGAATGAGAAATAAAATAAAATAAAAGGAAAGAAAAGTGTGGTTGAATTTTGTTTCATAATCCCAGTCCGCGTTGACTTATCCAGCGGTGGCATATATCAACGTATACGAGGGTTTTGCTTGCGCCTGCCTTGCTTCCATGATATATCGTAATTAGCACCGCTGTTGAGAGGTAGAGGCGACTTCATCGTGAGGCTTCAAAGTTCAGATAATTACATCCGTGAAAAAAAGATGAGGCTTTGAATTTTGAATAGTTGTTAGTGTCGTCAGTGGGCGGTTGAACACGCGTCTTCGGTCTTCGAACACACATGGTTAGACGCAAAGTGATACCACAGAAATTACTTGGCCTGATTATATATGTAGGTGTAAATTGCAAAATAAGATGGTTTTTAAATGTTTAAAGCACTTGTTTCTGTAGGAGGAATAGTATCTCAAAATAAGATGCCACAGAAAGGCTGTCACACTATTGCTATTCTTGTGGTAAACTAGAACACTATGCAACGTACCCTAAAGAGTTTCCATTTGACCAAAGCAAAATGAAAGGAAAATAGCATGTTTTATGACCCATGGCTCCGAGCAGAGGTACGGGAACACAGCCCCTTTTGCCGTACCTTTTATGAGCCAAATCACCCTCCGGAAGATTCTAATGAGACCATACCAGAGACTCCTCAACCTTCATCTGCTATCATTGCTGCTCAGGATCATGTTCCTTTGGCTTATGTGGACCAAGCACAACACAAAAAAGACAAACAGATTATGGAGGTGCCTGAGTGCAATCAACTTATAACAGCTGCAAAACCCCTACAGTGGCAACCTCTAGTCGAGGAATCCTCAAGAAGAGTCGAGGACACTAACAAGCTACCCGTATATTAGCAACAACTTAAAATCAATGACATGGTAGCAGGTTCTTTCAAGTCGAAGAAAGTTAGTAGCTCACGTTTGAATGCAAGATTAGGCCTAATCAAGAAAGCAAAACGACTTAACACTCATGATCTTCAAACTCAGCTACAAGAAGGACTCAATGAATCCATTTTACAAGATACTCCCATCCTTGCGGCAGATGATCCTACATGTTGCCCCTTGGTGGCTGGCCCTAAAATGCCATCAAGTGAACAATGAGGTTAGTAAGTTGGAATTGTTAGGGTTTGGGCAATCCCCTGACAGTTCAAGCTCTTAGGGTCCTAGTGACCCAGGAAAAGCCTGATGTTTTGTTTTTGATGGAGACAAAAAACCAAGAAAGGAAGCTTATTTACCTTCAAAGGAAACTTAGATACTCAGAAAGCTTTATAGAAAATCCAGTAGGCTTGGCAAGTGGTTTAGCAGTTTTTTGGAATGACCAGGTGTCCTTGAAGGTGGCCCAACACTCTTCGGCTTTTCTAGACTTTATATGCACGGACTTGGAATTTGGTTTAGCTATACACCTCGCCTGTTTACATTCTCCAACAGTTTATCATCTCAGACAAAGGTTATGGGCGGAAGTAAGACAGATCAATATTTGTAATAACCTACCTTGGCTGTGCGTAGGTGATTTTAATGAAATTTTGTACCCTTGGGAGAAAGTCGGAAAGTGTATTGCCGAACCTCACCGAATGTTTTCTTTCTGTGAACTCCTTATTGATTGCTCCTTGATGGATCAGGGTAGCAAAGGAAGTGCATTCACATGGATTAACAACAGAGATGGAGAAGACTTTGTGAAAGAACGTTTGGACAGAATGCTATGCGCTAAGGAATGGAGACTAACCTTCCCTCACGCTTAAGTATTCGCTTTACCAGCTCTTGGATCAGATCACAGCCCACTTCTATTATCAACTGAAGCATCTTGAATTAAATATCAAAGAACTTTATACTTTGAAGCTTACTGGTTACGGGACAAGGAGTGCCACTCCATAATTGCTGCTTCCTAGGCTTCTCACCAGTTTGGAGCAGCGACTTTACCCCAAAAGTTAAGTGCTGTATCTGCCGCTCTCTCAAATTGGAGCCTTTCCAAATACACCAACGCCAGACCCAGATAGATTCCCTTCAGTATCAGCTCCAAAATCTAACAAATCAGCCTCATGGTCATTATGACAAGGCTAGGATAACCAACCTGAAAGAGCAAATCCACAAGTTATGGCAGCAGGAGGAACAATTTTAGGCAATGCGATCAAGAGTAAATTGGCTTAAATGGGGAGATAGGAACGTGAAGTTTTTTCATGCCACTACAATTCAACGAAGACAGCGCAACCGGATAAGCATGCTACAAGATGATCAACATAGATGGGTACGCGATCCGAACCACCTCAAGGAGCTGACCTCGCATTTTTTCAAACATTTATACGCTTTTGCAGGGTATAGAGACTACGGGCCAACCTTTGCCAAATGCAGTCCAGTGGTGACAGTGGAGATGAATGAAAATCTAGTAGCATATGTCACTAGAGAGGAAGTTCGAATTGCAGTTTTTCAGTTAGGAGAAGCTAAAGCCCCAGGGCTTGATGGTTTGAATGGCCAATTCTATCAATCCCATTGGGATATATTACAAGATGATATTTTCATGGCTGTGCAACAATTTTTTCAAACCAAGGTGATGCAATTGGATATAATCGGACTTATATTTCTCTGATTCCTAAAATTTCCCACCCAGAAAGGCTTGATCAATTCCGACCAATCAGCCTTTGTAATTTTATCTACAAAATTATTTCCAAGGTCCTAGCTAATCGTCTCAAGCCCTGGCTAACAAAGCTGATAGTGCCAGAACAAAGTGTTTTTGTCAATGGGAGGTAAATTCAAGGCAACATCATAGTGGTTCAAGAGGTGCTTCACCAAATCAGGACAAGGAAAACAAGGAAAAGGAGAAAACAGTTTCAAGCGGTGCTTAAGTTAGATATGCAAAAAGCTTATGATAGGGTGGAATGAGATTTTATCAGAGATTACCTCCTAAAGCTCGGATTTCACGCTCGATGGGTACACTGGGCATGACAGTGTATTACAACCGTCTCTTTGAGTGTTAAATTTAACGGAGAACCTTTACCCTATCTTCATCTGACTAGAGGTCTAAGGTGTAACGACCCGGGTCCCACTTGTGTGATATTGTCCGCTTTGGACACTGAGTCCTCACGGCTTTAAAACGCGTCGCACAAGTTTAAGGGGCACCCAAGCCTTATAAAGGCTTCCAGGAGCTCCTCCCTAAGCGATGTGGGACAAGAGGGAGAGGAATCCTTCCCCTTCCCTTGCGCACGTCCGAGGACCGGAGGCGCGGACGCACCGCCATCCCTCCTCCCCGCGCACCGCCGCTCAGGTCGTCACATAAGGCAAGGCGACCCACTATATCTGTACCTGTTTATATTGATGGCCAATGCCTTATCTATGATTATCAACACTGCAGTGGACATGGGAAATCTTAAAGGTATCAAATTAAACCGATGGTGTCCTACCCTATCTCATTTATTTTTCGCAGATGATGCCATTTTCTTCCTAGAAGGGAAACTCCTAGAATGTCAGAATTTAGCTAATGTTCCGAATGAATATTGTTTAGCTACAGAACAAGCAGTAAATCGAAACAAATCTGGCATGTTTTTTAGTAAGGATTTTCCTATCAGCTTGCAAGAGAATCTGGCCAGAGAACTCAGAGTCCCAATATTAGACAAAATTGGCAAGTATCTTGGAATACCTTCAGACTGGGGAAAATCTAAAAAGGAGATGTTTGCGTGGATCCTGGGTCGAGTACATTCCAAGCTGGAAGGGTGGAAAGAGAAGCTTTTCAAAAGGGAGTAAGGAAGTTTTGATAAAAACAGTCGTTCAAGCAATTCCACAATACACAATGTCTATTTTTAAAATCCCTATGTCAGTTTGCAAAACAATAGAACAGAAAATTGCAAGATTTTGGTGGAAAACAAGCAACATCAAGTCTGGTATACACTGGAAGAATTGGGATGCTCATAAAAGTAGGAAAGATGATGGCGGATTGGGTTTTAGTGACCTTATTGCTTTTAACAAAGCTTTACTAGGTAAGCAAGCATGGCGACTATCTCAGCAACCTTCCTCACTTTATAGCAGATTATTAAAAGGATTGTACTTTCACTCTCAAGATTTCTGGCATGCAACCAAAGGAACAAGACCCTCCTGGGGATGGCAGAGCATACTGATGGGCCGGGAATCTATAGCAGAAAATATGCAATGGTCTGTGGGTGATGGGACACATATTAAAATTCGAGAGGATAGATGGCTGGCCAAGGGTGTTATCGGTAGACCTGCACCTAGAGGAGAACCTGAAAAAGTAGCAGATTTTCTAATTCCAGACAACAATGCTTGGAATACTACCCTCCTATGGCAGAGCTTTGATATTCAAACAGTGGAAGAGATCATATCTATCCCAATTCGACCACAATACACTGAGGATAGGCTCATTTGGAGAGGAAAGCAGAATGGTACATTTACTGTAAAAAGCTAGTATAACAACATAAGAACACAACAAATCAGGAACAGTCATAATCACGCATCTTCCTCCTTTCAGGTGCCTCGCAAACTATGGAATGCTATCTGGAAAATGAATTCAACGCCTAAACTTCGATCTTTCCTTTGGTCAGTTTGCAACAACGCTTTGGCAACTAGAGAAAATCTATACCATTGACACATATTATCAGATCCAGTTTGCTGTATGTGCAATGATCAGATCCCAGAAACACCATAACATCTTTTCTTATTATGCCCATGGACTCAAAATGTCTGGTTCAACCCAGCAATCAACATCCAACAACATTTCCGTGGAGTTCATCAGATAGAATCATGGTTGGTCGACTTAATTGAAAACAGAGACGACTTACTAGATTTGGTGACAACTGCATCCATCCTTTGGCAAATCTGGAAAGCCCACAACAACTTCATCTTTCGCCAACAGCAGCCAAACCCTGAACAGGTCGTGCAGACGGCTTTAGCAAACGCCAAGTCCAGTAGATGCTATTATGGGGTGAAACCGAGACAAAGCTTGCAACAGGCAGAAACAGATCAACGATGGCGTCCACCGAATCAAGGAGTGATCAAAATCAATATAGATGCAGCTTACCAGTACGATTGTAGCGAAGCTTTGGTGGCTTGCGTGTGTCGAGATTTCTCTGGCATTGTGATCGATGGTTTTGCACGATTCGCCACTGCCTCTTCGGCCCTGCAAGCAGAGGCGATGGCGCTTAATCTAACGCTTCAATTCTTGCTACAGAAAGGAAAGGCCATAGATCAAATGATTATGGAATCTGATTGCTTACCTCTTGTGGATGCCATTCGAAACCCTAATCTGGTGCCCTGGGAGATAAGGTCCTTAGTCGAAGAAACCACGGCGCTTCTCTGTCGGTGCCCTAATCTACAGATCATTCATTGCAAAAGGGAAGTGAATATAGTTGCGGACCGGGCCGTGAAGGCCTATGGGGCCTCTTTACCCCCCTTCTAACTGGGTTTATAAGGGGGCGCATGACAACATTTCTGTTCCAGAAATAGTTTCTGGAACAGAAATGAATTTTTCTATTTCTATTTCTGGATGAGTTTCTAAGAAAAAAAATCTGTTTGATAACGATACAAAATTTTTGTTTTAGAAATAGAAATTCGTTTGATAACTAAATAAAATTTCTACTTCTTAAAACAATTTTTTCTTGGATCTGTTGAGCGGCGGGAGTGCAAAGAAGAGGCGGAGGGCGTCGGTGCTCGGATTTGTTGAGGGCTTCTGGCTTCGCAGGGGAACGAGCGGCGGGGGTGCGAGAAGAGGCGGAGGGCGTTGGTGCTCGGATGTTGCGAGGGCTTCGGCTTCGCGGGGAACGAGCGGCGGGGGTGCGAGAAGAGGCGGAGGGCGTCGGTGCTCGAATCTTTTGTAGAGGGCTTCGGCTTTGCGGGGAATGAGCGGCGGGGTTGCAGAAGAGGCGGAGGGCGTCGGTGCTTGGATCGTTGAGGGCTTCGGCTTCGCGGGGGAACGAGCGGCGGGGGTGCGAGAAGAGGCGGATGGCGTCGGTGCTCGGATCTGTTGCGAGAGGGCTTTGGCTTCGCGGGGAACGAGCGGCGGGGGTGCGGAGAAGAGGCGGAGGGCGTCGGTGCTCGATCTGTTGCGAGAGGGCTTCGGCTTCGCGGGGAACGAGCGGCGGGGTTGCGAGAGAAGAGGCGGAGGGCGTCGGTGCTCGGATCTGTTGAGGGCTTCTCAAGCCGCAGGGAACGAGCGGCGGGGGTGCAGAGAAGAGGCGGAGGCGTCGGTGCGAGGCGGAGAGGCGGAGGAGAGGCGGAGGGCGTCGTGCGAGGCGGAGGAGAGGCGCGGGGCGTCGGTGCAGAGGCGGAGCGGAGGAGAGGCGGAGGGCGTCGGTGCAGAGGCGGAGGAGAGGCGGAGGAGGAGGAGGAGGAGGAGGTAGAGAAGAGGCGGACGAGGAGGCAGAGAAGAGGCGTACGAGGGAGAAGAGTGAAATTAGGTCGGGGAGAAATCAGAAATTGATTTTGGAGAAATCGAAGTAGAAAATTTCTACTTCCGATTTCTCCTCCATTTCTATTTCTGGAATAGAAATTTATTCCAGAAATAGAAATTTTGATAAGTGTTATCAAACAAGTTTCTGTTCCAGAAATTGGTCCGTAACAGAAAAATCATTTCTGGAACAGAAATTATTTTTATCATGCACCCCCTAACCCTCCTCCTTTTCTACAAGATCTTCTGTATTTCAACATTATGCTAAATGTCTCTTCTACTTAGCGATATTAATATATTATCCGTTTTTAGACCCCCAAAAAAAAAGTGCCACAGAAATTACTTGGCCTAATTGTGTAGATGTAAATTGCAAAATAACATGGTTCTGTACATTTTTTTTTTTTGAAAGGTAATTATATTGAGCTTTAACCAATATTTACAATAAAGCGGCACCAAAACATACACTCATAATGAACAAAGGCATAGTATCTCAAACCCTTTATTCTTCTAAAGAGAAGTTATCAAATATATTTCAATTGTGGATGAAATACAAATAAATGGAGGATATCCCTATATATATAAGTATAAGACTAATATAACGGTAGAGATTACGTTTCTCAACCATCTACTCACAATTATTATATATGTGTACAATTACTATATTGCCCACCATAAGAATATTCAAGAACACCGGAAAAAACCTTTGTTTTTTAGAGATAGGTTAAGGGTCGCTCCATTATGAATCAATCATAGCATTCGTTCTGAAACGATCGTGTCGATTCGTTAGGCCATGACACAATGCTCTATGTTTCTAGGTGGGGATAGTAACAAAGGGATGATATCTAAATTGAAGCCCGTTTTATTTTTCACGCTTTTTTTAGTCTAGTTATTTGACTTTTAATGCTCTATGTTTCTAGGTTGGGATAGTAACAAAGGGATGATATCTAAATGGAAACTTTTTTTTTCTTTCACTTTTATCATGGTACTTGCAACGGATAAATTTTACTTTTTGTCCACTTTCATGCTTCTTTTAGTCAAGTTATTTGACTTTTAATTTGTCTAATAAGATCTTACTTTTACAAATCTCCTAACCAAAACAAAACTAAGCAAGTTACAGGCACGATCGGCTGGCTTTGACTTCCATCATAATGTTCAGAACTTTTGGCTATGGAATAACATGTCAGTAACACATCGTTGCTTGTGATATGTTATAATCTTAAGATGCAAATCAAAACTGAAAACTTAAGCTGATGCGTTTTTCTTTAGATAATTAGCCATAATCTCCGTATGTAATTTGCCATCTTCTTTTATCTCCTAAAATTCAGAGGGTGGCTACACAAACCCGAACTCCTCGCCTTCATCTACTCGAACAGGTGCAGAGAAGTCGGCAAATCGCCCCAACATCCGAACACGTGAATACAAATGTTATAACCCCAAGCATGCAAGTCAAACCCATCCTTCCCTCTGCTCTCAATTTATCAAACACCTCCCTGAACTCCGCTCTCATATCCGCCTTCCTAAGTGCGACAAGCAGATCATTGCCTGCGACCGTGCTCCGGACTGAAACCCCCCCGTTCGAACCGTCCAAAAGCTTATAGAAAATCGACAGCGCCAAACCTACCTGCCCTTCCTGACGAGCGCGGCAAGCACCAAAGTATACATAAGGGAATTTAGCCTCATGCCTAGCTTTTCCATTGGAATGTCAAAAGGAGTAATGGGTTCATAACAAACAATTCTTTTGAAAAAAAAGACTATTGAGTACTTCAGACATGGATCCCATCTTCAAGACTTCCTAGATTCGCTAGCGGGAAAATGGCCGGTGGCCATTTTTTCGGTGAGCCTTTGGCTCTTGGAGAATGAAAGAGGCAGCACTAACTAATCTCCTGTTGGGGGCTTGTGGTGTAAATACAAATGTGGAAAGGTAACGGAAGAAGAAATCCACAATGGTCATGAAGGACCACTGTATCGTCATCATGCCCAAGATCTCCCGTTAAATCACCTTCATTGCACAAAAGAAAAATATCCAAAGTCTTACAGATCAAATTAATAATTATAATGATTTAAAATTTAAAGTATCATCCATGTGCCAAAAAAATCAACATAGTTAAAAAAGTAACAACAATGAGAAATTCACCATAATCACATTCAGTGACCAAAACATAGCTCTGAACAAAATGGAAATCGAAAGCAACCACTCCCGATGTATTGATGCCCATGGTCAACCCTTGCCTTGGCTAGGATCTGGTGATGGTGGCATCATCGTTACTATGAGACTTGACCTCGCCGACCCTCACCTCTAGCTGGTGCCGATCGACTAGAGGAATTTCAAATCTAAACTGATGAAACACGATCGTGATCTAGGGAGAAAATTGCCCAAAAAGTCCTAAACCTATTACACTTTTGAATTCAATTTTAAATTTTATAATTTTATCAATTGAATCCTAAACCTTTACACATTTTGCTAATTGTGTTCATCCGACTAATTTTGACCATAAGATACTTACATGGCTTGCTCAACGTTTTAATAATGTTTTCCTAATTTTTTCAATTTTTTTTGAATTTTTTATGCTTTTCTTTTTTCTTTTTATTATTATTTTTTTTTTAGAGAGAAGGCCAGCCAGGGTAGCCACCCTCGCTAGCCTAAGGCGATCACCGAACGCCCTTGCAAGTGAAAGCGAGGGCGTGCAAGCCCTCGTTGGCAAAAGGGAGGGCGTGTGAGCCCTCACCTAAAGCCCACCAAGGCCACGACACCCTCACCAAATCTGGCTAGGTGAGGGCTCCAAGCGAGATCACCGCCCTTGTTGGTTCGGGATGAGGGCGAGGACTCGCTCGCCCTCACTTTCGTCAAAGAGGCCAACGAGGGTTAGTTGGCTACCCTTGTTGGCCTTCTCTGCAAACCTGGAAAAAAAAGCATAAAAATTCAACATTAAATATTATTACAAAATTACCAAGTTAGAACGACTATTCACATCAGCAATTTATGGCCAAAATTGACCAGATTGGCTCAATTAATAAAATATAAAAATGTTTACGACTTAATTGACAAAATTGGACGGTTTATGACTAAATTAGAAAAGGTGTGATAGGTTTATGATTTTTTGAACAATTTTTCCTGATCTGGGTCTATGGATAGATGCATTCTTTACTGGTATTTATAGTGTAATAGATGAATAGTAAAAAAAAAAAGGAAAGGGCAGTAAGGATGGTGGTGACTCTACTGCTCTTACTCCACCACGAAGCGGCGCACGAACGTTCCCGGGTACCAAAAAAAAAAAAAAAAGGAAAAAATTATGGTATCAATTGTGATCTCTAATTGATTCAATCAATCAATCCAAATCCAATCCTAGATTGTATCTTCGATATCAAATCATATCTCCAACATATATTAGTGCGTATAAAGAGAAGAAAACTCTCTCTCACATACAATTTACCAGAAGGGCCGCAACCCTCGAATAAAATATGTTTTCCTTTGGTCTCTTCTTGTGTTGTATGATTCTCCTCTCCTCTCTCTTGTCTACGACCAGCTATGGATTTTCCGTTTTTCTATATGTAATATGAGTGGAGAGAAGTTACGGGAATTATGATAAGTGGGCATGGATTGATCGAAAATTAGGAAGGATGAATGCTTCAGCGTTTTCGTTTCTGCCACCTGAGGATTATCCAGAAACTCGGTCATCATCTACATCGAAACACAATCATCAGATTACTCCGTTCTTATCTTGGTAGGAAACTAAAAGGATAGGAGCCCCCCTCCACCTGAAATGCGATCTTCGAACGAACACTGCCGCTTGATTATTAGCCCAGATGCACCGGATGGTTTCGCACGGTTCAGGCACAAAAATTTGACGAGGCTCATCTCTAAGAAACCAGGTATATTCGATATTTTCGTTCTTGAATGAGACTAATATAATACTAGTAGTTCCTTCTTTTTTCTTCTCGGAGCCCTGTGGTTTACTCTTTCAAAATAGCTTCAAGGCTTGCTATAAATTCTCTCTTAAAAAGATCACCACACAAGACACCGCTTGCATATTTCTGATGTGAGCACTTCAACTGGAATGTGTCCTTCCGGCCTCAGATCAGTGTCTTCGAAAGACGGCACTGCACGTTCTAAAAAGTATATTGCGAGTCGTGATCACATATTGGAACGTAGTTCATCCTCAGCTCAAATTCATTCCAAAATATTCAGTCCTACTAGCTGAAGAGTGGTCCTAAGCAAGACCTTAAAATGCTTTGACTACAGGAAAGTCTGGATAGAGGCTGGGAATCGGGCCTCGAAAAATATTCCGGCCTCATTAGTCACCCTGGTCCAAACCCCTTTTAAGGGGTAAGGGGGCCACCTTGGATGGGCGCGATGCCAATCCCAGGTAGAAAAACCCCTTTTGGCGGGGAGTTAACATACGGAATCGGCTCCCTATAAAGAAACGGAAGGAAAAAAAAAAAACAAATGGATGAAGTCACAATCTTTAATAACCAAATTCCGACAAGGTTTCTTGCTAATAATACAAGGCCTTCCACATGGAAAGCAATCTCTACTCAAGTGAAACTCCAGTCTTCCAATACTAACAAAAATGGCCTGCCACTGATGGGCAATACGTATCTGCCAGGGCTCCTAACTCGTCCCCTTACATCCCCGTTAAGACTCCAACTGATGCTTGTGCAACTGTAGAAGCTAGACTATGTTAATACTCACGTCACCCAAATCACCGCAGGTTGCTCCACGGTCCGCACGACAGATTTCCATACAAAGTAGTAGCATTTAGCTCTTGAATCTTATGCTTTGACTGATTCCTGCATTAATACCAGATGCTTCTCCACCATAAGGTCCGGAAGACTTCCTGATCTCCTGAACTTGCCCTTTTCGTCGGACCACTGCCTTCTCATGCTTACTCTGCACGCGAAATGAACATAAATAATTTCAGGCAATATTGAAAGTCAACGTGAAAATACACATCAACAATCTGATTCTCTCGACTCACCCGGTACTTCTTCCTTGGATTTTTCTTTTGTTTCTTCCGATTACGGGTTAATCCTCTGTTTTTCTCCATCTAAAGCATTTGCAAAGCAAAAGTTAAATCTTTGACTATGGCAATGAGTAGCTAAGACCATTAACGGAACTGACCAGAACCATTGCATGCAGGCTTACCTGATGAGTGATGTGGCGCTTTCCATCGACTGTTTCAGGCAAGGATGGAATTGCCGGATCCCTGTAGGCGCATCAAAGTCAACCACAAATTGAATACATTCTGAGAGCAATTTTACCATGACATGACACTAAATATTTCCATTGAGATTTCATGTGTGTCACAAAAACAAAAGAAAAGTCGTGCATTTTGAAAGCCATAGGTCCTTGATTTTGATGCATTGCTGCCTCTCTCACGTCTTTTCTTTAATCTTCATTTAATTTCTACTTTTTAATTAGATCCAGAATGCTATTCACCCTCCTCAAAAGTTCTCTTTCCTTTTCCTGCTAAGTCCATAGGATAAAGTAGCAAAAAGATTGATATAACTTCGTATTTCATGATACCAAATAAAACTCTTAGAAATGTAAGTTCTAGTTTTAGCTTAATCCAGCCCCTTGTAAAGGTTCGATATCCTTTAAAAAGAAAGAAATGATTTGTTTATACATTATACAGAGACACATTATACATTTGCACCATGTTATTTTGCGCTTTATACTCAGTAATAAAAATTTGTCTTCATTCCAAAAGATTGTTCAATGTTAAATAGGTACAAAAAATTTGTACTCGGTAAGAAAATTTTTAAAGAATGGAAGGAAAAAGAAAACAAATCTTAAATAGGTACAGTCATGAAGTGCATACATGACTTGAGAAATTTCTAGGATCTCCTTGTTCTATACCCAGCATGTAACTATCAATTTACTTTTCCAAGCATAAGCTGTAATTGATTGATGAAAATGGGTGCCTCATATCACTCTTCTGGGACTAGGTTGAGATTAAGATGGAAAATATGGGACGAGCAACAGAAAACAGACCTTGTATACATATCTTCTTTGGTGGCCAGTTTTGCAGCTCGTTGCTGCCTCACTTGCTTATAAAACTCATCGGCTGACACTTCAGATTCACTTTCCTCAGAGTCAGCACCTCCATTAGCCTCAAGATTCCCATCTTCATCACTGAGATCATCCTCTGACTTAACTCCAGCTCCAGCCAATACTTGAAGCTCATGTTTCCTCCGCCTTTCTCCAATATCATCCTTCCTTGGCAAATCCTCATCACCTGATATGACCTTCCAGGAGCAAGGTGAAAAGCTTGTCATTTGTAATATTCGTTTCAGGATTAATATGGTAATGTCACTTAGAGCTTCCTTTGAATCCTTCCAGAACGAATATGATACCATCACTTGATTTGTTTTAAAATATAGTAGAAATCCAGTGCAAGGCCAATCCACAAAAAGATTGTACTCAGGTCGACTTATAACCCTGCTACTGTTGCGATAATTTAACAATCATCTAAATGGAAGGTATATCAATCTAACATCTTTCATCCATCATATCCAACAATAAAAAAAGAGTTAGGACAGAGAGAGGTACGAGACAACATCAAAATCTGAATACAATCACGATAATAAGAAACAGTTCCTCAAACACTCCAAGGGACAGGAAAGTAGAATTTATTTTTTTCCCCAATATTTAGGTATTTAACTTGACATAATCCATACGAGATTATTGCATGACATGAAAATAAGTAAAAACGAAGTGTGAACATGTGTTAGCCATATACCCTAAATTGTAGCCCATGATGATTTCTTTTCTTTTTTGCAATGTTTTAGGTATATTACTGACATGGTTAGTTCCATCTATACTAGATTATCCTAACAGTCTCATCCATTCTAGAGCAACTAATTCCTGAATCATCAGAGACATCTTATAGGAACATTGTTCAAGGACTGCACCAACTGGAAATTTACTTTCATTTTGAATTTTTAACCCATATATACCCTTGGTAGGAAGTAGTCTAGTTGTTGCAAACACATTTTGATCGATCACATAACCTCTTGCACTTAAAGGAAAAAATTGAACATAATCATGCCAAGAACCAAACCTTCTGTCTCTTGTTTTCAACCCACAGAAGATTGGAGAGTTTAGTTAATTCTAATGATCCTGCATGCCCATTAATCCACCCATGATGAGATGCTACATCTTCAGTAGCATGATCATTGAAATCTGCATAGGTCTCTAGCTGCCTGTTGAAGAAGGAACCTATGTAAACGCCTTAAATTAAAACAAAGAGCAGGTGTGGACAATTAAAGCAGTACCTGTTCACTGGTTTCGAAGTTTTTCTGTTTTTCTCCCCTTTTGAAGCATTTGAACTGAATTCTTGTGCCTCAATTTTTCCTCAAGGGCAGCCCTCACATTTAACATCTTCAAGCTTTGCACCCCAAATGGTTCCTTCTGCCAAATTTTGCAATATCAAATACAAGAACACTCAAAACTATTTTATGCAGCTAGGAGAGAGAGGAACTGACATTTCTAGCGCTGTCAATTGAGCCAGACTCACCTGAGGTTTATGTTTCTCTCCATTATTCTCATCGTCCTGAATGAGTTCATGAGGCTGCAAAACCAACATTTATGTTCATACCAAAGACACAAGGAGGCAAATATACAATTGTGATTAAGGTGAATCATACATACATTTTTTGCCTCTTGATCTTGAACATCAATAGGCAGTGGAATTGACTCGTCATCTTCATCAGAATCATCAGATTGCAACAAATTTTCATCATTCACCAACTTTTCTGGCATTTCATCTGAAATACTTTGTTTTAGAATCTCCTCGAGGTGAGATGGAAGGTTTTCATCAAGTTGTGTCATCTGCCAAAGGTAGTAAATCTAAGTTTTGTGACAGTAGACAAAACCCATGTAATGCAGTATAGCAATATGCTCACAAACATTGATTGAGTCAGTAGTACAGTCATATGCATGACACACTGGAGGATAAATTAAAAAAAGAAAAAAATCTTTAGGCACTTGCATAGTCAGTCAACACTCAAGGAAACCAAAAGCTAACTGCAAAAGATGTTGACGAACAAATATGCATGTGCACAACACTGACATCCTTCCAGTCATATCCCCTTCTACCCTCAGAATACTACACCACACTAAGATAATGGATTACAGAACAAAGATCATGATTTCATAGGGATCAGGTGCCTGTTAAAGTCAATTCCAGCATAATGATTAGGGAGACACCACAAATAAATGGCTTACACAGCTCGACCAAATGGTTCATTAGTCCTCACTAAATGGAAATGTAAAATTCAACGTAATTTTAGTAAAGATGTTCAACTAGCAGCATAGACTGAACCAAACAGCCATACATACAAAACTACGACAACATGTAGCAAATCACTGAACATAAGGAGAAAAAAAAAGGGATAGGCTAAAAAGTACGTCCACACGCTCCTTGAGTAGCATATTACCCATTATCACTACACTGACAGAAGCAATGACACCGTTCAGTGTAGTGTGACTTTGCCTATTATGCCCAAGAGTGGTTTCGAACAGGAATTAACAATTAGGCTGAAAGTTAACAATGATATTCATTGGCATGCCACGCAGCATGCATGTGCAGATTTATAGATAAAATCACTAATAGAAATTATATAGCTTCTTTAAATACCTTCTCCAATAAGCTTTTGATCTCCACAAGGCAAGCTATGACAGGATGATCATGAATTGGTTGTCCCTCAGACTTAAGGAGGAGATAAAAGGTAATTTCTTGGCAATAGGCCAGCAGCAGAATCTGCTTTACTTCCATATAGCATGATACTCCTTTCACTGTACTTTCCCTTTTTTTAACCTTCATATGATAAAAGACACACGCCGAACGACAAGAAAATATGAGCTGCAAATTTCACATTCAACAGAAACCATAGACAGCAAGTAATAAAGAAACAACACTGTATGAGCCAAATGGACTTAAAACATTATAGTAATAAGCTCAAACAATAAAAAATATTAAAGACCCAAGCCAAGAAAACTTCAAAGCGAGACACCAAAGCATTCTACCAAAAGCATAACAGAAAATATTGGATAGCTAAAATTCATCCCTTCGGTGAGTATCTTCCTAGGGACCTTCAAAGCGATCTTTATAGAGATATAAATTTCTGCCAAGAAAACTCGAAAAAAAATGGTGAACGAAATTATTCCATACTAGAGAGATTCAAAAACAAGTCATCTGTTAGCATGCGCCTCTTTGGCAGCAGAATAAATACCTTGCTTAGAAGCAGATTGATTCTGCTTTGAAGCTCTTCAACTGCATCATTCAGCTCAGACAGCAGTCCCACCAATTCTGGAGAAGAACTGCAAGTAAAACATTCTATTAAATAAAGAGGCAGGAACATAAAGTACATATACCACATACAAATTTCCTTTTCCTGGTAAGTTAGAAATTCATTCAAGGCAGGGGAACTTACTTCAAACATACCCCCATATGTTTCATTTGTTAACTTAAGAAGTAGGATTATATGCAGATAACTTTTGACAGAAAATACCATATATTATGAGATCAAGTATGACTAGGAATAAAATCTTTGAATTGATGGCTATTACATATGAATTATTAATATCTATGAATCCATAACTCCAACCACTTCTTTATTTGCTTCTCTCTCATGGACAAGAATTTTTCTCATTTAACATTCTTCCAATTATTGCAAAATCTACCATGTCTCAACAATCCCAACTATTTCCTCTTATCAAGTGCGGTTGTCTCCATTAGCCTTTACCACTAAGATGACTTCCTCATCTAGCTTGACAAATTCTTTTCCCAACAAGGAGGTGGCTTATAAAAATCCTATGAAATCAAAAAGTGGAACATCTTCTGTGAAAGACCACACTACAGGAGGAAAACATTGTGAGATATACGAGGAGAAATCTGCTGATTATCTTTCCCTTTTCATTCACATCCAATGTTTGCTTTTATGAGTAAAATCCAGAGAATCAATTCATCAAATTGGCTTTATTTGTTTCTTCAAAACCATTGCCAAACAATCCTTAGGCTGTCTACTAGGTTTTCTAATCAAGGAAGAAAAACATTCCCAGGTTCTACTTCTGAACATTTGGCTTGATTGGTTTATCCTGCCAGAAATTTCAGCGCATAGTTATCATGAACCGACTGACATTGACCACTTGATGGATAGGATAAGATGCAGAGTGGAATCATAGACAACAAATTATCCCGTTTTATGCAAAAAGGATTATCATCAAAGTCAGCACCTCCATTAGCCTCAAGATTCCCATCTTCGTTAACGAGATCATCCTCTGACTTAACTCCAGCTCGAGCCAAAACTTGAAGCTCATGTTTCCTCCACCTTTCTCCAATATCATCCCTCCTTGGCAAATCATCATCACCCGATATGACCTTCCAGGAGCAAGATGAAAAGCTTCTCATTCATAGTATTCATTTCAGGATTAATATGATAATTCACTTAGAGCTTCCTTTGAATCCTTCCAGAACTAACATGATACTATCACTTGATTTGTTTTAAAGAAAATAGTAGAAATTCAGCGCAAGTCCAAACCATAAAAAGATCGTACATAGGTCAACTTATAACCCTACGTAATTTAAAAATCATCTACATGGAAGGTGTATCAATCTATCATCTTCCATCGATCATATCCAACAATCAACAAAGAGTTAGGACAGAGGGAGGTATGAGACGACATCGAAATCTGAATACAATCACAAGAATACAAAACAGTTCCACAAAAACTTCAAGGGACAGGAAAGTTGAATATCTATTTCCCAATATTTAGGTATTTTACTTGACATGATCACGCAAGACTATCCTATGACATGAAAATAAGTAAAGACAAAGTGTTAACATGTGCTAGCCATGTACCTTAAGTGTAGCCCATGATGATTTCTTTTCTTTTTTGCAATGTTTTAGGCATATTACTAACATGGTTAGTTCCATCTATACTAGAATATCATAACAGTTCCGTCCATTCTAGTACAGCAACTAATTCCTGAATCATCAGAAACATCTTATTGGAACATTGTTCAAGGACTGCACCAAATGGAAATTTACTTTCATTTGGAATTTTTAACCTATATATTGCCCTTGGTAGGAAGTAGTCTAGTCGTTGCAACCACATTTTGATCAAACACATAACCTCTTGCACTTAAAGGAAAAAATTGAACATATCATGCCAAGATCCAAACCTTCTGTCTCTTGTTTTCAACCCACAGAAGATTGGACAGTTTAGTTAATTCCAATGATCCTGCATGCCCATTCATCAACCCAGGACAAGATGCTACATGTTCTGTAGCATGATAATCGAAATCTGCATAGGTCTCTAGCTGCTTGTAGAAGAAGGAACTTAAGTAAATGCCTTAAGTTAAAACAAAGAGCAGGTGTGGGCAATTAAAGCAGTACCATTCACTGGTTTCAAATGTTTTTGGTTTTCTCCCCTTTTGAATCATTTGAACTAAAAACATTCCTGTGCCTCAATTTTTCCTCAAGGGCAGCCCTCACCTTTAACATCCTCAAGCTTTGCACCCCAAATTGTTTGCTCTGCCAAATTTTGCGATAATCAAATACAAGAATACTTAAGCTATTTTATGCAGCTAGGTGAGAGAGGAAACTGACACTTCTGGTGCTTTCAATTGAGCCAGACTCACCTGAGGTTTATGTTTCTCTCCATTATTATCATCATCCTGAATGGGTTCATCAGGCTGCAAAACCAACGTTCATGCTCATACCAAAGACAAAAGGAGGCATATATACAATCTTGATTAAGGTGAAACATACATTTTTTGCTTCTTGAACTTGAACATCAATAAGTGGTAGAATGGACTCATCACCTTCATCAGAATCGTCAGATTGCAATAAATTTTCATCACTCACCAATTTTTCTGGCATTTCATCTGGAGTACTTTGTTTTAGAATCTCTTCAAGGCGAGATGGAAGGTTTTCATCAAGTTGTTTCGTCAGACTTCTGACGACTATAAAATAATGTTGAAGAACAAATATGCACATGTTCACATTCCTGACAACCTTTCAGTCATCCCCTTCTAATCTCAGAATACTACACCGCACTAAAGATTAGGGATTACAGAAGAAACATCATCATTTCACAAGGATCAAGTGCCAGTTAAAGTCG
Organism: Eucalyptus viminalis; assembly: GCA_014182385.1. Taxonomy (NCBI): domain Eukaryota; kingdom Viridiplantae; phylum Streptophyta; class Magnoliopsida; order Myrtales; family Myrtaceae; genus Eucalyptus; species Eucalyptus viminalis. Next base: position 1,076,546 of record CM024533.1, read on the forward strand.
TTTCCAGCATAATGAATGGGGAGACACCACAAATAAATGGCTTACACAGCTCGACCAAATGGTTCATTAGTCCTCACTAAAAATTAGGGATTACAGAAAAAAAAAAAAAAATTGTCATTCCATAAGGATCATGATGAAGTACTAAACATATTTATCCAGTTCCTACTGTCAAAAAACATAAGCACACAACATCAAGACTATCTCATGCTCGTAAAACACTTGGAATAAGACAAACACAAATCGCTCATAGGCATAGCCATTTGCAAATATACGACAATTCACATATTTATAACAAGCAAAGAACACATGTTTTGCATGTGAAAATGTCACTCGGTTAATCCACTAGCCAAGCGCATCTTATCACTCCATCACAAATCTAGGCTCCGATACCACTTCTAATGTGACCCCTATAATTCTAATGTCAGAATTATAAATAAACCTAGGAATTCACACAGTAGCAACCTAGAGTTCTAGTAGCCATTGATCCAAGTGCGAGTCTACAGAATAATTTTCCTCAGCTAAGAATTCCAGCACATAAAAAAACACAAAGAGAGAAACGACTCCTAGAATGTTTAGACCCAACAGTGGATCTATCATGTCAGCCAAGCTGTCAAGAATTTCTCCTAGAATGTTTAGACCTAACAATGAATCTACCATGTCAGCCAAGCCATCAAGAACATCAAAGAAGTTCTTGGTACAAGACGTAAATTTCCACTGGGAAATTCGGTCAAATCCCTTCTCGATATCAATATCAAGAGGAACAAAACCAAATTCCCCATGGGACAATTGCCGTCGTCTCCTTGTGCCATCACGAAAATAATTAAATCTTGCTTTCAGTGCTGATGACATCATCCCCAATTTCTGAAAGGAGTTCTTCTCAAATGTGTCTGATGCTGCCAAACAGCCTGTCTTCGTGTCAACCCGGCTACAAAAGGAAAAATAGATTCATTAAAAAACGGTTTACTCAGATCTTATGAAACACAATCATAATATGATCTGAGGAGAGAATCCAGGGTCACCTTCCATAGGGCCTGTCTATGACGATTTCCAAGAGAGGTATCTTATCCATCGTTTGGCGTCACGTCCTTCGCATCATCTTGTTCAAAGATGAAAATGGGTAAATCAAGGGGAGATGAGATGAAAAAAACGTACAACTTCCTTACCCAAAAAAAAAGAAAAAGAAACGTACAACTTCTATAATCCGCTTACCGGAGTCGCCCCTATCGACGGGAGGCGGCATGTCTTCTACTTTCGCATCTTCCATCTCTCTCTAGCTCTGTCTTTCACTCGTTCAAGACGGGGTTTGGGCTTCTGTTTCTCTCTTTATCTCGTTCAAGATGAAGACTGGAGTGAGAAGTGAGAGAGGACGAGACGGGGTTTGGGTGTTCATTTTAAAGTGAGAAAGAGAAGAAGATGGGCTTGGGGTTTCTGTTTGCTTGTAGAAAGTCACTGGAATACTTGAGTCTTCAGGCTTCCAATTTTGGATGGACGGTGGAGCCGTCGGTGGAAATACTGGAGTCTTCAGGCTTCCAATTTTGGATGGACTGTGGAGTCGCCGGTGGAAATACTGGAGTCTTCAGGCTTCCAATTTTGGATGGACGGTGGAGTCGCCAGTGGAAATACTGGAGTCTTCAGGCTTCCAATTTTGGATGGACGGTGGAGTCGCCGGTGGAAACACTGGAGTCTTCAGGCTTCCAATTTAGAAGAAGAACTTAAGTAACTGCCTTAAGTTAAAACAAAGAGCAGGTGTGGGCAATTAAAGCAGTACCATTCACTGGTTTCGAATGTTTTTGGTTTTCTCCCCTTTTGAATCATTTAAACTAAAAACATTCCTGTGCCTCAATTTTTCCTCAAGGGCAGCCCTCACCTTTAACATCCTCAAGCTTTGCACCCCAAATCGTTCCCTCTGCCAAATTTTGCGATAATCAAATACAAGAATACTTAAGCTATTTTATGCAGCTAGGTGAGAGAGGAACTGACATTTCTGGTGCTTTCAATTGAGCCAGACTCACCTGAGGTTTATGTTTCTTTCCATTATTATCATCATCCTGAATGGGTTCATTAGGCTGCAAAACCAACGTTCATGCTCGTACCAAAGAGAAAAGGAGGCATATATGCAATCTTGATTAAGGTGATACATACATTTTTTGCTTCTTGAACTTGAACATCAATAGGTGGTAGAATGGACTCGTCACCTTCATCAGATTCGTCAGATTGCAATAAATTTTCATCACTCGCCAACTTTTTTGGCATTTCATATGGAGTACTTTGGCATCTCCACACACTCGTATGCCTTTCTTTCCCAAGTTGGGAGGGCAGGTTATAAACTGGATTGGTTTTTCCATACAGATAGAGGAAAGCTGACGTAGGACCGCCAGCCGCCGCACGACCGCCACACGAACGCTGCACAATATCTGCACGACCGCTGCACGACCATCGCACGACCACTGCATGACTGACTTAGAAAATTAAATTGGGCTGACATGGAGCCAACCAAGGAATTCACATAGTAATAACCTAGAACGATAAACCAAAGGCAAGCACAATTTTGTCAGAAAAGATGACATGAAAAGGCAGAGAGCTTCAATGCAACTGTTCATAAATACAATCCTCAAATTTAATGATGAGCAAGACATGTGTATAGATGTATATACATGGGAACATGACCCAAGCTGTCAAGAACATGACCCAAGGAGAGATGAGATGAAAGAAACCTGCAATGCCGCTTGAAGAACTCCTTTATGAGATTGGAGAAATTGGGGATCATTTCATCACCAGTGAAAGCAAGACTGAATTCTTTTCCTAATGGCACAAGCAGACGACCGCAATTGTCCCGTGGGGAATTCACATCTCATGGTTTTGCTCCTCTTGACATTGATATCAAGAAGGGATTTGACCTAACTGTTTCCCAGGGGGAATCCACATCTCGTACCGAGAACTCCTTGGGTCATGTTCATGATAGCTTGGGTCATGTTCTTGACAGATTGGCTGACATGACAGATTCATTGTTGGGTCTAAACATTCAAGGAGTCGTTTCTCTTGCTAGTTACATAACATTAACCAGCAACGTCGTCGTGTTTCTTTATGTGCTGGGCTTCTTAGCTGCTCTTGGAGGGAAATTATTCTGTAGACCCAGAATGGGAGTGATTGGATCAATGGCCACCATCCTAGCCTTTCTGATTAATATAGCCATGCTGGTCATCTACAAAATTTAATGACATTCGTATGCCTTTCTTTCTCAAGTTGGGAGGGGAGGTTATAAACTGGATTGGTTTTTCTATACAAATAGAGGAAAGCTGACGTAGGACCGCCGCACGACCGCTGCACGACCACCGCACGACCACCGCACGACCGACTTAGAAAATTAAATTGGGCTGACTTGGAGCCAACCAAGGAATTCACATAGTAATAACCTAGAACGATAAACCAAAGGCAAGCACAATTTTGTCAGAAAAGATGACATGAAAAAGCATAGAGCTTCAATGCAACTGTTCATAAATACAATCCTCAAATTTAATGATGAGCAAGACATGTGTATAGATGTATATACAGGAGAACATGACCCAAGCTGTCAAGAACATGACCCAAGGAGAGATGAGATGAAAGAAACCCGCAATGCCGCTTGAAGAACTCCTTTATGAGATTGGAGAAATTGGGGATCATTTTATCACCAGTGAAAGCAAGACTGAATTCTTTTCCTAATGGCACAAGCAGACGACCGCAATTGTCCCGTGGGGAATTCACATCTCATGGTTTTGCTCCTCTTGACATTGATATCAAGAAGGGATTTGACCTAACAAGTTTCCCGGGGAAATCCACATCTCGTACCGAGAACTCCTTGGGTCATGTTCATGATAGCTTGGGTCATGTTCTTGACAGATTGGCTGACATGACAGATTCGTTGTTGGGTCTAAACATTCAAGGAGCCGTTTCTCTTGCTAGTTACATAACATTAACCAGCAACGTCGTCGTGTTTCTTTATGTGCTGGGCTTCTTAGCTACTCTTGGAGGGAAATTATTCGATAGACCCAGAATGGGAGCGATTGGATCAATGGCCACCATCCTAGCCTTTATGATTAATATAGCCATGCTAGTCATCTACAAAATTTAATGACATCCGTATGCCTTTCTTTCCCAAGTTGGGAGGGGAGGCTATAAACTGGATTGGTTTTTCTATATAGATAGAGGAAAGCTGACGTAGGACCGCCGGCCGCCGCACGACCGCCGCACGAACGCTGCACGATAGCCGCATGACCGCTGCATGACCACCACACGACCACCGCACGACCACCGCACGACCGACTTAGAAAACTAAATTGGGCTGACGGGGAGCCAACCAAGGAATTCACATAGTAATAACCTAGAATGATAAACCAAAGGCAAGCACAATTTTGTCAGAAAAGATGACATGAAAAGGCAGAGAGCTTCAATGCAACTGTTCATAAATACAATCCTCAAATTTAATGATGAGCAAGACATGTGTATAGATGTATATACAGGAGAACATGACCCAAGCTGTCAAGAACATGACCCAAGGAGAGATGAAATGAAAGAAACCTGCAATGCCGCTTGAAGAACTCCTTTATGAGATTGGAGAAATTGGGGATCATTTCATCACTAGTAAAAGCAAGACTGAATTCTTTTCCTAATGGCACAAGCAGACAACCGCAATTGTCCCGTGGGGAATTCACATCTCATGGTTTTGCTCCTCTTGACATTGATATCGAGAAGAGATTTGACCTAACTGTTTCCTAGGGGGAATCCACATCTCGTACCGAGAACTCCTTGGGTCATGTTCATGACAGCTTGGGTCATGTTCTTGACAGATTGGCTGACATGACAGATTTGTTGTTGGGTCTAAACATTCAAGGATCTGTTTCTCAGTTACATAACATTAACCAGCAACATCATTGTGTTTCTTTATGTGCTAGGCTTCTTAGCTGCTCTTGGAGGGAAATTATTCTGTAGACCCAGAGTGGGAGCGATTGGATCAATGGCCACCATCCTAGCCTTTCTGATTAATATAGCCATGCTGGTCATCTATAAAATTTAATGACATTCGTATGCCTTTCTTTCCCAAGTTGGGAGAGGAGGTTATAAACTGGATTGGTTTTTCTATATTGATAGAGGAAAGCTGATGTAACCAACTCCTAAGTATTTCTCCTGGGTTGGTTTTTCTATATAGAAAAAAGTTGGCAATAGGCTGCTAATATTTCTCCTGTATATACATGTCTTGCTCGTCATTAAATTTGAGGACTGTATTTATGAATAGTTGCAGTGCTTCTTCTGAAGCTCTCTGCTTTTTCATGTCATATTTCCTGACAGAATTGTGCCTGCCTTTGGTTTATCGTTCTAGGTTGCTAATGTGTGAATTCCTTGGTTGGCTCCACGTTGGCCCAATTTACTTTTCTAACTACAGTTGGTGGTGTTATGGTTAATCACTCCTGCATACAAGGCGTTTTTATCTCATAGAATTCTCTCTTGGACCTCTCAACTATCCACACCGTGTAGGTTTATTTATAGTTCTGCCACTTGGATAGTTGATAGGACCACAAATTAGATAAAGATAAAAAATTCTACCGGATAAAAGCGCCTTCTATGCGATAACGATTAACCAGAATGTCGCTTGTAGTCCACGTAAAAGCATAATAGCTGATCATCGAAAGAAAATTTAAATAGAAACCCAAAAATTATTTTATCACAGTATGATGTGGTGCGGCTACACTGGAATGATGGGTCAACTGGACTTCTGGTTGTGGTGCAGTATGATGTTGATAAAACGAACCAGAGTTACTGTGAGGAATCAAAACTAAACTGCCCGACAATAGGAGGGAATCATGAAGGGCTCGTGCCTCTTCGCTAGCTTTTATTTGTTTCTTACTAAGACGACCTACATAATTATTTTCTTGAAACTTATCTTTTGCATTGTTGGTAGTTTGTCAGGTACAGAGGGACCTAATCATGATGTTCAATGGTCGTATTCTGGTTCAGAATTGGCCGATGTTTATGGATGTAACCTTCACTGTTTCAAATTAGTCTCATCGCATATATTGCATGTGAATGTGATGGAAAACATCCATATCCTCAATTAATTTATATCTTCAAGGATATCTGCTAGTGTTGTTCAGCTTTTGGAACTTTGAAATGATTGTTCTAACTCTTTAGCAGTTCATTTGAGTTGTAGAAAGTATCAGGCCGCGTGATCTCAGTTAGATGTATGGTCTGTGTTAAAATATGAGGATGCTCAAAGAGGTATTCAGCATTCACTGGTGGAAAAGGAGAGTTCGATGGTTGAATTTATCATCTTAATTACATAAGATTCTAAATCCAGTTTAATTAGAAAGTAGGCGAGTTATAATATCTCTCAATCTTTGTGTGATGGTGCAGAAGTTTCTTGTAGTGACACTTCGTTAGCTACATTAGGTCTGTAGGCTCCCTTACTTCTCAGGCATTACTGAAGCTGTATCCTTGCAAGCGATAGCTTTCATTTTGACTTTTCCGTCATCTATTCCATTCAGTATTCAGGCCTGCTGAGCCTGCCATTTTTTACGAGAAGTGCAACCTCCTCTTTGAGCTTGGAACAGGCCCTTATAATACCGTCAGACGGAATCCGAAGGGGAACTGCATCCTCGTAATCTGGTTTTTCCATTTTGGTCAAATGACTTTTATTTATAATTTGTCCGTTCCATTGGTTTTTTGTGTTTGTTGGGGGGGGTGGGGGGGAGAGGGGGGAAGGTGGTGCGGTGACTTTTCATTCTGCAATTTCTTCTAAATTTTTCAGAACTTTTTTATAATTTTTGCATTTTCTTGTTTTATTTTCTTTCTTTTTCTTTTTCCAATTGTGGGCCAGTGAAGGCCACCGTAGTTGGGGAAAAAAAGAAAGAAAATAAAAGAAAATAAAGTATAAAAAATTATTAAAAAATCAGAAAATTAAAATCAAATTTAAAAATATCTATGTCAACGCCAGTCGTGTTACATAAATAAAATGTTCTGATCAAAATTAACGAGTTAAACTACATATGCAAATTGTCAGAATGTTTACAATTAAGTTGATGAAATTAAAAAGGTTTTGGATTATATTGGTCGTTACATGAAAACTTTAGAAAAATTTTTATAATTGTCCCGTCAAAATCTCATATTAACAATACTCCTCTTCGAAATTCCAATCCTTGCACGATTGATTTTACAGCACAAGCATCACCGATCAACTATATATACTAATACAAACTTTTGGACAGCTTAACATAATGGACGACCTAGAGAAAATTTTCATAAACTCTTTTTGTGTATTGTGAATCATAGAAAAACTATAGCGAAAGTGAATCATATACTGGAGACCCCATAAACATCTAATAGATAATCTAAGGGGAATAGTCAAGAAAAAAGAAGTAAGTCATGTATTACACCAAATTGGCCCAACCAATTTGGTGGGATATGAAGTGGGGGCTGCAAAAGAAGAACCAAATATGTTTGATGCAACCGTGATTTTGTTGTATCTGTGATTTGAAATATTATACATATGTTTTGTGATTTTCAGTTGAAAGCCATGATATCTCAAAATAAGGTGAAGCAACTTCTCGAGGAGAAGTATAGTGCAATTGCCAAAACTTAGCACGAAGAGACACTTTTAAGTGCCAAAAATTAGAAATGTGACACTTAAATATAAGAAATTGGAATAAAATGGATCACTTAAGTGCCACTCCGGCGAAAATCTGGCCAAAATGCTAACGTGGCAATTTTCTAGCAAAATAAGTGTAAAACGGCATCGTTTTGCACACTAATGTGGCTAAACAATACAAAAACAACGTCGTTTTTGTACTGACGTGATAAAAAATAATATAAAAAATAATTAAATTAAATTTAAAACTAAATTTATTTAAAACATTTTAAAATAAAAATACAAATATTAAAAAATAAAAATAAATAAATAATTTTTTTTAAAAAGGGAAGGGGCGGCCGAGGGCCGAGCCCTCGCCGCCGCCGGCCTTTCCCAACGGTGAGGGCTCAGCCCTCAACCGACCTCTTCCCACCTTTTTTTTTTTTTTTTTGGTAAATTTATTTATTTATTTATTTACTTTTTTTTTTTTTTTAATATTTGTGTTTTTATTTTTAAATGTTTTAAATAAATTTAGTTTTAAATTTAATTTAATTAATTTTTATATTATTTTTTACCACGTCAGATCCAAAACGACGTCGTTTTTGTATTGTTTATTTGGAGATCCGTGGATCCGTGATCCTTAGATCATTAAGATTTGCTTGATTTTTTTCTCCCAACGTCACGAATTGAAAAAAGAAAGACATTAAGAAACACATATTTGTACAAATCCTTTATTCTAAAGAAAGAAAAAGGGAGAAATAAACACATATCAGCTCAGCTAATTTTATAGAGGAGGATTAAAACCATGGCCATCAGAAACCAGCGAGACGGCCAGCACTCTGAGCCCACCCAATTTTAAGCAGCAGAACCATTTGCCACCAAGATAAGAATGCCGCCACCAAAAGCAGATAAGAATGCTACGATGTAAACAGACACAAGGAGATAAAACAGCGAGTCCTTAGCTGGGAAGAACGGTGCTCTTCTCGTAATCCATAATAGAACAAGTACTTTGAAGATCATGACGAGGTGGTCAAACATGTTGGCCAAACTCCAGCTCAACTCTCCAGCTCTCTTCGCGAGCATGATGATAGGAACATAGATCTTCCAATCTTGGCACACCCTGAACACAAACTGAGCAACCTCCCGTTTGGATATTACTGTCTTCATCACCAACATTAGGGAAGAATTCATGGAAGCGTTGATTCTTCCTCATCAACCTTGTTATTCCGTTTGGATATTACTGACATGACCAACATTAGGGAAGAATTCATGAGAAGCATTGTTTCTTCCTCATCATCCTTATTCTTCCTCTTGTCACTAGTACCATCTCGATGTTCCTTGGAGGCTTTCTTTGATCGGAGGTCTCCTCTCAACGAGAGAAGGCCCACCATCCGTGAGAGACCGGAATGTGATGCCACAAAAATTACTTGGCCTAATTATATGTAGTTAAATTCACAAAAAGCCTGATAAAAGGCAGATTATATGTAGTTAAATTCAAAAGAACAAAGCCTGAAATAAAAGGCAGATGTTTCTGTTTAGGTTCCTACTTTTTTTTTAAAATGCTTTTTCTAAATAAAGCAAATGAGAATTATCATTCTCAAACCTTTCATTTTGTTTTAGTCAAATTTTTTTCTAGAATCAAAAAGTGCTTTTTATATTTTTGATTTTTATAACATTTAAAGTTGATTGAAAATATTCCAATTTAATTTTGATAAATGAAGAAAAATATTTCCCACTTAATCATATATGATATGACATCACAATAATGAAGCATTATAAATGAATACTTAAAAACAATATTACAAAAGAATTTGCAATACTTATCCTAAGCATGAGGCATATGTCTCAAAATTGTGAAGCGATTCTTTAATGCCCCAAATGACCTCTCAATTACATTTCTTAGTGAAGAGTTCTTGTAGTTGAATAAGTCTCCCACTCCCTCTATATTCGCTGAGAATGTTCCTTCTAAATGGAGTTAAAAATCCCGGAAGTGCTGCCTACAACATGATATATATAAATTTGTTGTAATATTCAACCATAATATAATATACACAAGTACAAGGCGATATAGAAATCATACCTTGAAATAAGCTCGCTGTAGCCGTAGATCTCCTCTTGATATAATGGTAGAGATTGCACCGCCCGCGCCGCGCCGAGCGAGCAGAGCAAGCTGAGAGAGCGGAGCAGCTCCTAACCACCATCTACCTACATTTGTTACATATGTGTACAATTACCATATTGTCCACCCCTAAAAGTATCCAAGAACACTAGAGAAAACCTTAAGTCTTTGGGAGATAGGTTAAGGAACAAAAACATGGGTCAGTCTTTAGAAAGTTAAATGAATCAGTCATAACAATCATTCAAAAAGCCTCTAAAAGTATCCAAGAACACTAGAGAAAATAAGTCAATTCATCGAGCCATGACATGACGCTCAATGTTTCTGGGTTGGGATAGTAACAAGGGGATGATTTTAGAATTTTAGGCTGTATTTTTACTTTGGTCATGATACTAGTGAAGGATAACACATTGTAACAAATGTGTTACAATGACATGACGCTCCATGTTTACTTTCTGTCTACTTTCACACTTTTTTTTAATCAAGTTATATGACTTTTTAATTTGTCTAATTAGGTCCTACTTTTACAAATCTTCTAATCAAAACAAAAATAAGCATGTCACAGGCACGTTCAGCTGGATTTGACTTGCATCATAATGTTCAAAACTTTTGGCTATGGAATACCATGTCAATAACACATTGTTGGGCTTGTGATATGTTATAATCTTAAGAGGCAAATAAAAACTGAAAATTTAAGCTGATGCGTCTTTCTATAGATAATTAGTCATAGTCTTTGGATCTAATTTGCCATCTTCTTTTACCTCCTAAAATTGAGAGGATGGCAAACAAAGCCGAACTCCTCGCCTTCATCTCCTCGAAAAGGTGCAGAGATGTCGGCAAATCGCCCCAACACCCGAATGCGCGAGTACAAATGTTATTAACCCCAAGCATCCAACTCAAACCCATCCTTCCCTCTCAATTTGTCAAACGCCTCCCTGAACTCCTCTCTCATATCCACCTTCCTAAGTGCGACTAGCAGCTCATTGGACGCGACCGTGCTCGGGACTGAAACCGCCCCGTTCGAACCGTCCAAAAAGCTTATGGAAAATCGACAGCGCCAAGACCTACCTGGCCCTTGCTGACGGGGCCGGCGAGCACCAAATATACACCGAGTTCTTCCATGCGTATATCAAAAGGAGTAAGGAGTAATGGGTTCATAAGAAACAATTCTTTTGGAAAAAAGATATTAAGTGCTTCCAAACATGGATAGATTCACCTTAAAATTTCAGATCTAAACTGATGAAACACGATGATCTGGGGAAAAATTGTTCAAAAAGTCCTAAACTCATTATACTTTTGCAAATTCAATCATAATTTTTTTAATTTTGTCAATCGAGTCTAAAACCTTTACACTTTTTGCTAATTGAGTCCATTCAACCAATTTTTATTGGAAATTACTTACTTGAATGGCTAGCATGACGTAGCAATTTTTAAAAATATTTTATTAAATTTTTGAATTTTTTTTTTTTTTAATTTTTTTTCAAGGGTTTGGAGAGAAGGCTAGCAAGGGTGGCTAGTCCACCCTCGACAGCCCTAGGCGAGGGCCATGATGCCCTTGCCAAATCTGGCCAGGCAAGGGCTTGGTGGCCCTTGCTAACCCCAGGCGAGGGCTTTGAGCGAGGATGCCGCCCTCGTCGGTTTTGGGCGAGGGCTCACACACCTTGCTTTTGTCAACGAGGGCGTCATGGCCCTCGCTAGTGCCCTCGCCCAAAGCTGGCGAGGGTTGGTCGACCTCACCTGTGGCTGGCGAGGGTCAGACAACCACCCTTGCCGGCCTTCTCTCCAAACCTTTAAAAAAAACAAAACGAAAACGAAAACGAAAACAAACATAAAATCAAAAATTATTAAAATATCATTAAATATTATTTAAAATTGTCACATTAGCACCAGCCGTCCATGTTAGTAATTTTCGCCAAAATTGTTCAAATTGATTTCATTGGTAAAAGATGAAAATATTTAGAACTCAATTGACAAAATTAAAAAGTTTAAAACTAAATTAGAAAAAGTGCAATAAGTTTAAGACTTTTTGGATAATTTTCCCTAATCTTAGCCTATAGATAGATGCATTCTTTACAAGTATTTATAGTGTAATGTATGAACAGTAAAAAAGGAAGGAAAAAATATGGTATCAATTGTGATCTCTAATTGAGTCAATCAATCAATCCAAATCCAATCCTAGATTGTATGTCTGATGTCAAATCATATCTCCGATGAAATCATATCTCCAACACATATTAGTGCGTATAAAGAGAAGAAAACTTTATCTCTCTCATACAATTTACCATAAGATTCGCAAGCCTCGAAGAAAATATGTTCTCCTTTGATCTCTTCTTGTGTTGTATGATTCTCTCCTCTTCTCTCTCTCTCTTGTCTACGACCAGTTATGGATTTTCCGTATTTCTGTGTATGATATGAGTGGAGAGAAGTTACGGGAATTATGGCAAGTGGGCATGGATTGATCGAAAATGAGGAAGGATGAATGCTGCTGCGTTTTCGTTTCTGCCACCTGAGGTTTATCCAGAAACTCGGTCATCATCTACATCGAAACGCAACCATCAGTTTACTCCGTTCTTATCTTGGTAGGAAACTAAAAGGATAGGAGCCCCCCTCATCCTGAAATGCGATCTTCGAATGAACACTGCCCCCTGATCATTAGCCCAGATGCACCGGTTGGTTTCGCACGGTTCAGACACAAATTTAACGAGGCTCATCTCTAAGAAACCAGGAATATCGGATATTTTTGTTTGTGAATGAAGGCTAATATTAAATATATATGCCCGTAGTTCCCTCTTTGTTCTTCTCGGAACCCTGTGGTTTACTCTTTCAAAATAGCTTCAAGGCTTGCTAGAAATTCTCTTAAAAAGGATCACCACACCAGACATAGCTTGCATATTTCTGATGTGGGCACTTCACCTGGAATGTGTCCTTCCGGCCTGAGATCAGAATCTTCCAAAGACAGGCACCTCAGGTTCTAAAAGTATACTGCGACTCGTGATCACATATTGGAACACAGTCCAATCCTCAGCTCAAATTCATTCAACAATATTCAGTCCTACTAGCTGAAGAGAAAAACCCCTTTGGGCGGGGAGTTAAAACTGAACATACGGAATCGGCTCCTTACAAAGAAATAGGAAAAAAGAGAGGATGAAGTCACAATCTTTGAAGCCCAAAAAAAAGTCACAATCTTTAATAACCAAATTCCAACAAGATTTCTTGCTAATAATACAAGGCCTTCCACATGGAAAGCAATCTCTACTCAAGTGAAACTCCAGTCTTCCAATACTAACAAAAATGGCCTGCCACTGATGGGCAATACGTATCTGCCAGGGCTCCTAACTCGTCCCCTTACATCCCCGTTAGACTCCAACTGATGCTTGTGCAACTGTAGAAGCTCAACTATGTATATATACTCCTATCACCCAAATCACCGGCAGGTTGCTCCAAGGTCCGCACGACAGATTTTCATCCAAAGTAGTAGCATTTAGCTCTTGAATCTTATGCTTCGACTGATTCCTGCATTAATACCAGATGCTTCCCCACCATAAGGTCCGGAAGGCTTCCTGATTTCCCGAACTTGCCCTTTTCGTCGGACCACTGCCTTCTCATGCTTACTCTGCACACAAGATGAACATAAATAATTTCAGGCAATATTGAAAGTTGACGTGAGAATATACATCAACAATCTGATTCTCTTGACTCACCCGGTACTTCTTCCTTGGATTTTTCGTTTGTTTCTTCCGATTACGGGTCAATCCTCTATTTTTCTCCATCTAAAGCATTTGCACAGCAAAAGTTAAATCTTTGACTATGGCAACGAGTAGCTAAGACCATTAACAGAACTGACCAGAACCATTGCACGCAGGCTCACCTGATAAGTGATGTGGCGCTTTCCATCAACTGTCTCAGGCAAAGATGGAATTGCCAGATCCCTGTAGGCGCATCAAAGTCAACCACAAATTGAATACATTCTGAGAGCAATTTTACCATGACATGGCACTAAATATTTCCATTGAGATTTCATGTGTCACAAAAACAAAAGAAAACTCATGCATTTTGAAAGCCATAGGTCCTTGATTTTGATGCATTGCTAGCTTTCTCACATCTTTTCTTTAATCTTCATTTAATTTCTACTTTTTAATTAGATCCAGAATGCCATTCACCCTCCTCAAAAGTTCTCTTCCCTTTTCCTGCTAAGTCCATAGGATAAAGTAGCAAAAAGATTGATATAACATCTTTCTTATTTCATAATAGCAAAAAAAACTCGTAGAAATGTAAGTTCAAGTTTTAGCTCAATCCAACTCCTCATAAAGGTTCAATATCCTTTAAAAAGAAAGAAATGATTTGTTTATACAAAGACACATTATACATTTGCACCACGTTATTTTGCGCTTTGTACTTGGTAATGAAAATTTGTCTTCATTCCAAAAGATTATTCAATGTTAAGACTTTTCCTTGTAAATGAAGGTCTCAACCCTTGATATCAAATGTCTAAGAAAAATTTTCAAGAAATAAAAATGGAAGTAGAAAACAAATCTTAAATAGGTACAGTCATGGAGCTCATAAATGACTGGAGAAATTTCTAGGATCTCCTTGTTCTATACCCAGCATGTAACTATTAATTTCACTCGTTGGTGTCAATTAGGTGGTCTGTGGACTTTTGTGGCTCTCCATGTTAAGATTAAGAAGGAAAATATGGGATGAGCAACAGAAAACAGACCTTGTATACATCTCTGCTTTGGTGGCGAGTTTTGCAGCTCGTTGCTGCTTCACTTGCTTATAAAACTCATCGGCTGACTCTTCAGATTCACTTTCCTCAGAGTCAGCACCTCCATTAGCCTCAAGATTCCCATCTTCGTCACCGAGATCATCCTCTGACTTAACTCCAGCTCCAGCCAATACTTGAAGCTCATGTTTCCTCCGCCTTTCTCCAATATCATCCCTCCTTGGCAAATCATCATCACCCGATATGACCTTCCAGGAGCAAGATGAAAAGCTTCTCATTCGTAATATTCATTTCAGGATTAATATGGTAATGTCACTTAGAGCTTCCTTTGAATCCTTCCATAACTAATACGATACTATCACTTGATTTGTTTAAAAATTTAGTAGAAATTCAGCGTGAGTCCAATCCATAAAAAATTGTACTTAAGTCAACTTATAACCCTAGGTAATTTAACAATCATCTAAATGGAAGGTATATCAATCTATCATCTTTCATCTATCATATCCAACAATCAAAAAAGAGCTAGGACAGAGAGAGGTACGAGACAACATCAAAATCTGAATACAATCACGAGAATAAAAAAGAGTTCCTCCAAAACTTCAAGGGACAGGAAAGTAGAATATTTTTTTCCCAATATTTAGGTATTTCACTTGACGTAATCCATACAGGATTATTGTATGACATGAAAATAAGTAAAAACAAAGTGTTAACATGTGTTAGCCATATACCCTTAATTGTAGCCCATGATGATTTCTTTTCTTTTTTGCAATGTTTTAGGTATATTACTGACATGGTTAGTTCCATCTATACTAGATTATCCTAACAGTCTCATCCATTCTAGAGCAACTAATTCCTGAATCATCAGAAACATCTTATAGGAACATTGTTGAAGGACTGCACCAACTGGAAATTTACTCTCATTTTGAATTTTTAACCCATATATCCCCTTGGTAAAAGGTAGTCTAGTTGTTGCAAACACAGTTTGATCAATCACATAACCTCTTGCACTTAAAGAAAAAAATTAAACATAATCATGCCAAGATCCAAACCTTCTGTCTCTTGTTTTCAACCTGCAGAAGATTGGAGAGTTTAGTTAATTCTAATGATCCTGCATGCCCATTCATCAACCCATGACGAGATGCTACATCTTCAGTAGCATGATCATCGAAATCTGCATAGGTCTCTAGCTGCCTGTTGAAGAATGAAC
Source organism: Eucalyptus viminalis (assembly GCA_014182385.1). Taxonomy (NCBI): domain Eukaryota; kingdom Viridiplantae; phylum Streptophyta; class Magnoliopsida; order Myrtales; family Myrtaceae; genus Eucalyptus; species Eucalyptus viminalis. The sequence continues at coordinate 1,092,189 of CM024533.1, forward strand.
CTAAGTAAACACCTTGAATTAAAACAAAGAGCAGGTGTGGGCAATTAAAGCAGTACCTGTTCACTGGTTTCGATGTTTTTTGGTTTTTCTCCCCTTTTGAAGCATTTGAACTAAAAACATTCTTGTGCCTCAATTTTTCCTCAAGGGCAGCCCTCACATTTAACATCTTCAAGCTTTGCACCCCAAATTGTTCCTTCTGCCAAATTTTGTGATATCAAATACAAGAATACTTAAACTATTTTATGCAGCTAGGAGAGAGAGGAACTGACATTTCTGGCACTGTCAATTGAGCCAGACTCACCTGAGGTTTATGTTTCTCTCCATTATTCTCATTTTCCTGAATGGGTTCATGAGGCTGCAAAACCAACGTTTATGTTCATACCAAAGACACAAGGAGGCAAATATACAATCTTGATTAAGGTGAAACATACATCTTTTGCCTCTTGATCTTGAACATCAATAGGCGGTGGAATGGACTCGTCATCTTCATCAGAATCATCAGATTGCAACAAATTTTCATCATTCACCAACTTTTCTGGCATTTTATCTGAAGTACTTTGTTTTAGAATCTCCTCAAGGTGAGATGGAAGGTTTTCATCAAGTTGTTTCATCTGCCAAAGGTAGTATGTCTAAGATTTGTGACAGTAGACAAAACCCCATGCAAAACAGTATAGCAATATGCTCACAAACATTGAGTGATTCAGTAGTACAGTCATACGCATGACTCAATGGAGGATTAAAAAAAAAAAAATCTTCAGGTGCTTGGATAGTCAGTCAACACTCAAGGAAACCAAAAGCTAACTGCAAAAGATGTTGATGAAAAAATATGCATGTGCACAATCCTGACAACCTTCCAGTCATCCCCTTCTACCCTCAGAATAGTATACCACACAAAGATTAGGAATTACAGAAGAAAGATCATGATTTCATAAGGATCAGGTGCCAGTTAAAGTCGATTCCAGCATAATGGATAGGGAGACACCACAAATAAATGGCTTACACAGCTCAACCAAATGGTTCATTAGTCCTCACTAAATGGAAATGTAAAATTCAATTGAATTTTAGTAAAGATGTTCAACTAGCAGCGTAGACTGAACCAAACAGCCATACTTACAAATAGAGACAACTACAACAACAATTAGCAAATCACTGAACATAAAGGGAAAAAAAGGGATAGGCTAAAAAGTATGTCCACATGCTCCTTGAGTAGCATATTACCCATAATCACTATGATGACAGGAGCAATGACACCGTTCAGTGTAGTGTGACTTTGCCTATAATGCCCAAGAGTGGTTTCTAACAGGAATTAACAAGTAGGCTGAAAGTTAACAACGATATTCATTGGCATGCCACGCAGCATGCATGTGCAGATTTATAGATAAAATCACTAACAGAAATTATATAGCTTCTTTAAATACCTTCTCCAATAAGCTTTTGATCTCCACAAGGCGAGCTATAACAGGATGATCACGAACTGGTTGTCCCTCAGACTTAAGGAGGAGATAAAAGGTAATTGCTTGGCAATAGGCCTGCAGCAGAACCTGCTTTACTTCCAAATAGCGTGATCCTCCTTTCATTGTACTTTCCCTCTTTTTAACCTTCATAGAATAAAAGACACATGCTGAACAACAAGAGAATATGACCTGCAAATTCCACATTCAACAGAAACCATAGACAGCAAGTAATAAAGAAACAACACTGTACAAGCCAAATGGACTTAAAACATTATTGTAATAAGCTCAAACAATAAAAAATATTAAAGACCCAGGACAAGAAAACTTCAAAGCGAGACACCAAAGCATTCTACCAAAAGCATAACAGAAAATATTGGATAGCTAAAATTCATCCCTTCAGTGAGATCCTTCCTAGGGGCCTTCAAAGTGATCTTTATAGAGATATAAATTTCTGCCAAGAAAACTCAAAAAAAAATGGTGACGAAATGATTCCATACTAGAGAGATTCAAAAAACAAGTCATCTGTTAGCACATGCCTCTTTGACAGCGGGATAAATACCTTGCTTAGAAGCGGATTGATTCTGTTTTCAAGCTCTTCAACTGCATCATTCAGCTCAGACAGCAGTCCCACCAATTCTGGAGCAGAACTGCAAGAAAAAAATTCTATTAAATCAAGAGGCAGGAACATAAGGTACATAGACTACATACATATTTCCTTTTCCTTGTAACTTAGAAATTCATTCAACGCAGGGTAACTTACTTCATACATATCCCTTATATTTCATTTGTTAACTTAAGAAGTAGGATTGGATGCAGAACTTCTGACGGAAAATACCATATATTATGAGATCAAGTATGACTAGGTATAAAATCTTTGAATTAATGACTATATTACATATGAATTATTAATTTCTATGTAATCCATAACTCCAACCACTTCTTTATTTGCTTCTCTCATGGACAAGAATTTTTCTCATTTAACATTGTTCCAATTATTGCAAAATCTACCATGTCTCAACAATCCCACCTATTTCCTCTTATCAAGTGCGGTCGTCTCCATTAGCCTTTACCACTAAGATGTCTTGCTCATCTAGCTTGAAAATTTATTTTCCCAGCAAGGAGGTGGCTTATAAAAATTTTATGAAATCAAAAAGTGGAACGTCTTCTCTGAAAGACCACACTACAGGAGGAAAACATTGTGAGATATACAAGAAGAAATCTGCTGATTATCTTTCCCTTTTAATTCTCATCCAATGTTTGCTTTTATGAGTAAAATCCAGAGAATCAATTCATTGAATTGGTTTTATTTGTTTCTTCAAAACCACTGCCAAACAATCCTTAGGCTTTCTAGTAGGTTTTCTAATCAAGGAAGAAAAACATTGCTGGGTTCTACTTCTGAACATTTGGCTTGATTGGTTTATCCTGCCAGAAATTTCAGTGTATAGTTCTCATGAACCTGAAAGGACCGACAATCACCACTTGATGGATAGGAATAGCTAAGATACAGAGCGGAATCACAGACAACAAATTATCCAGTTTTATGCAAAAAGGATTATGTGAATTGCATAAGCTTCCACAGTCTAATTGCAGGAAGCACCATGAAGAATTATGAGAAAATATAGTGCAGCGCTTTAATGTACCTTGACCAATTACAAACGTGCATTGGAAGCTATCTTCGGTGATCTTTTTTTGTCTTTCATAGATAAAAAGTTCAACCGTAGGGCACCGGGGGGGCGAAAACCCATACACAAAAAGAGCCCAAGAAAGGTAAAGCCATATACAAAACAGGTCATAGTCAATATCAATTGTATGTTCATAGTCAATACATTGTGCCGGTGTATCGAATTCTCCCATACTGACCTTCCCAGCAAAAGATATTAAGTTCTTGCTACTTTCAGTTGAAATTCCATAACCAGTAGCAACACATCAATCAAAGCAGCTTTAAGTTCACTTGAAGAGAGGAAATACCTATATACAACATCCATTTGCTCCTCCTTTGACAGTGCATTCAAATCTTTTTTTACCTCCTCAAAAGCTGTCACAATATCATCTCCAGTGCCTTCATGTACGCCAGATTCAAATTTACCTTTTCCTCCAACCATAATTTCCTGCAGAATCATGAATAACTTGCACTTGAAATAGCACTATTACTTCGAAACTCCACCTACTTCTATGGGGAAAACATTTCAGAACAACTTTAAAGCCACAAAGTTAACAAGGTTATCAGAAAACGCTACCCCTAAAGTTGGTTCCGCAGTGGCCTCATCTGGACTAATATCTTCAAGCCCAAAGTCCTCCATTGATAATGATTTTGCTTTCTCCCTCTGCAATCTTAACACCTCTGCCTCTTCCTCTGCTGGAATTTCCTCATCACTAGAGGTTGCCTGTAGTTCGAATAAAGAATCACAGAATTTAAGCCCGCTCAAAAGCCAAATATGAAGGGTTCAGGTTCTTAAGAAAAATACTTTACAAGTGAAATCACAATCAGTTTGTAGTTTAACAGAGAACCCCTGTATCAACTTGATGAAGCGTAAAGAGGGATGAAGTCAGATTTCCAACTCAACGTACCTCATCAGCATTATAGTACTGTCTCTTACTTCTGCCCCAAACGGCCTTCTTGTCTTCATCTTCTTCCTCCTCATCATGCATTTCATCTTCCACCCCACCAATTTTCGCCCGCAAAAACTTTTGCTGTCTTGCAACTACAAACAATGCAAACAACTATATGGAATTGAACTTTAAAAGTGGAAGTCAACATCACCAACAAAAACCAAGCATTTGGCCACTACATGAGGTCATTACACTTTTAAGAAGCAGTGAATGATCAATAGGGCAAAATGAACCAAGGCATGACGTACAAGATATTTTACTCTCTTCATTTGTCACAGGCTATGAAAAGGATGAAGAAGTAAAAAATTGAATGCAAGACTTCCTGAATTTGGTAAATTGATCATCACTAGGACAATCACCTTGCTCCTATCAAGCAATACACTGAATGGTTGCCCACTATTACAATAGGTCACCATAGGAGACATAATACATGTGGAGCTACCAGTTATGAACCAAAATGATTTCTCTTACAGATAACTGTAACCATTACCATCCATCTAATTATCATAACAGAGGATAGATGTAGCGTCCCCAGCATGGCAGCACGTGAAATTGATAATAGAAGAGCATGCTGCTATTGGCTTCTTCACCTGTACATTCTACTATGGTAGGCTTGGCAGAATCAGAGGATGTTTTTCCTCTCCACACAAAATTAATGAGATCACGAAAAGATAGCAGAGCTCCCTAAAAACTTTTCAATATATCATATTCAAGTAAGATCAAATTCCATCACTTTTATTTGATGTTACAACATCACAAATTCACCTGAAAAGGTTTTACAGTTGAAATGACAAACAGGCAAACAAGAGTGTAATGCAAAGCAAACCAACTCTTGGAGACTGGTTAAAAAGTAAACAGCTATTTTTAGACTAATCTCATAAAAAACTAGCACCTAATTCCCATAAAACCAGACTCAACAAAAGTGAACATGCACTTAGACTGCAATTTCAGAGTTCTTCATCTATTAGCAGTTAACACATTTACTCTCAAGGACTTCATGGCCAACAAGACTTCCAGTTTTCTAAGCAGAATTATTGACTGCCGAGCTTAAGCCAACTTAGCTTCAGATATTAGATGTTGAGCAGGTATGACAACTTACTCCAGAGAATTAGGAACTATTTGATGAATTGGCATGTAGAAAAGGACAACTTCAGTGGGCAGTAGTAGTAACTCAAGAAAAGCAAAATAACTTGAGACAATCTTACTTTTTGCAGCAAGCCCAGTCAATTGAGTGTCATCATCTTCATCCTCCTCTTCATCCTCTTCGTCCTAAAAGAAATTCCAAGACACCATATTCCATTAATTTCTCTTTCCAATAAACAAATATTGGGGATCAACCAATAATTTCAAAGCACCAATTTATAAATGACCAGTAGAAGTCCAGAATCTTAAAAGTGCTGATCATTTAATAAGAAAATCAGAAAGGAAGTCTCTCATGCATGTTAATTTGACAACAATTCACCAGCTAATGTGAAAATGTAATTAAAAACCACAAAAGAAATGCCTTATGAAAGATCACATCACCACAAAAATATAACTTTCACAAGACGACACCAGCTTGATCCACACAAATATTCAAAAGCAAATCTCATACAAACATTCATTTAATTATCACTAAATTCCTTGAAAACCTTCCCTCATCAAACCAAATTCAACTCTGTCCCAACCCAAGTTGACTGGATGGACTATACCAAATCTGCATCAAAGGGAACTTAAGTACCTTAAAATCAAAGACAGGCTCTTCATTGTCATCATCTGACTCCCCAGCATCACTGTGAATGTTCAGCGGCACAACATCCCTTTGTTTGTGAACTATAAATAAAAACATCAATAAGAGAAACCATTTATAAAGCAGCAAACTTCACACCAGCATTTACACAAACAGAAAGCACGCAGCGCCAGTAAGCAGATACTCAGCCGAGGGACATAACTCACAGGCATCTATTTCGTCATCAATGTCTTCCGAGGCCACGTCTTCATCGATAGCCCTCTTCTTAGAGCCCCTCTTCTCCCTTTTCTGACTCCCGGACCTCTTCCCCATGGTCCTTCTAGCTCAAGTCCTTCGAATTCTTACTGCAGCACAAACGAATAAAACGAAACTTTCAGTGGCAGACCCAATTACAAATGATTGATAAAACAACGCAGAACTAGAACGAAATGTGAAATCTTCAGCATCTATCATGCATTCTCCTACCACTACAAGCATCAGAAACACAGCAGCGAAACTGAACCGACTCTAATTGAATGAAGGGGCCACGAAATTCAAGGAAAACGCGACGAACCCACCGTTTGGCGAAGAGAGAGCTGAGGAGGGCACGAAGAAAGATTCAGACTTTGATATCAGAGGAGGCACAATCCGCAAGAAGCCGAAGCTTATTCCCTGTCAATCTCCCACTTCTTCCTGCAGCTACAACTGCGACAGGGCAAAGCATGAAATATTTGTTTTTGTTATTCACTTCTATTTTTTTAGGGTTGGAAGGGAAGTGAAATAAGAGAAACTGTTGGCCTTTTGCCGCCTCCAAACATTGGGCCTAACTTCCTAAATCAGGTTTAAAGCCCAGCCCAGCCCAAGAAATTTAGGCCCAATGTTTCAGGTTTAAAGCCCAGCCCATTCGTTGCCACGAATACCACCACCCTTCAATTTCGACGGCTAAGAACCGGTCACGCAGAAGCACGGCGCGCACACAAAAACGTCGAAACAAGAACATACAAAGCAAAAGGAGGGGGTAGGGATCTATCAAAACTCATCTGACAAACCACGAACCCGGAAGACATAGAGGACTAAGAACAAAAGCGTATATTTCACTCAGGCATTTCCCCAAACATGTGGAGGGCGTCGGCTAAAAGGGAGTTTCGAACTTATCCGAGACCCAAACTTAATCAAAATTAGCAATTAATGAACGAGCTAGGTTCAGCCTTGGCACAGGGACAACTAGTCTATGCGCAGTACAAACAAAAGGACAGCAAGCCTCGGGCACAGTAAAGACCTTGAACGTGCGTTTAGCTTAGGCATTTTATCGAACACTTAAGAGGCGCAAGAGAAACGGGGAGGACCGAGACCGAGCTCGAGTCGGGATTCAAAAACAATCAACACCCAAGACCTCGCAATCGCAGCATGCACATAGATAAGGCCGAAACTCGCACGAACCGGACAACGGCGGCCCGGTCCGGCGAGCCCGAAACAAGGCACAGAGAAGACACAAAACAGGGCGGTCGGCCGAGGGTTCCTACCCGGCTCGCGGCGTCGGACGGGAGATGAGCTCGAAGATTAGGCTACATTGGTTCGCCTTGCGCACCTCCGAGCCCGGAATCCTCAGAAAAAAAAAAAAAAAAACTAGATCGAACCCCAAAGAAAACTCACCTGGAATTCGGTCGCCGCGGAAGAGGAGGCCGCGGGCCCGAGTGTGTCGGCTAGAGGTGGTCGACTTGCGACGGGGATGGTCGGATAACGCTCAGTCGAGAACGAAGCTGGGCTCCGTGTCTCGCTTTCTCTCCGTCCCTCCTGCTGGGAAAGAGAAGCGGGCGGCGGGCCGGGCCAAGGCCGGATCCGGCCCGACCCGACCCCTAAGCGCTTTTCCTTTTTCTTTTTCTTTTTTTTTGGTTTAAAAATAGGTGTCAACACACCATCATCTCATTCTCTTCTTCACCTCTTCACCTCAAATCTATATTTCATTGTACCATAGCTTCAAGCAAATTACTCTCTGTTTACCGTTTTTTCAAAGATAACAATTATCTCTTTAACTTCAATGCCTCGGGTTTTTGTCTTAAGACAAGGCCACAAAGAGGATACTTTATCAAGGGCTAGTTGAGAATGGCTTGTCCCCACCATCATTCATTGCTCCATAGGCTCCTTACAATTCCTACACATCATGAACCAATGCCATGCTTGTCTAGGCAATCCCATTCATGATATTCAATAAGCCATTTTCTCAATCGTTTATATTTCCAATAAATCAAGCTCTCGTACTTGCTCTTCATGTTAGCCAACAAAAAGTCACAAGCTACTTTTTTCTAAGTCTAATTCTATCTCTAGTCGTCCTCTAGAATTATTACATTGTGATGTATTGGGCCTTGCTCCCTCATTATCTTGTTCTAACTACTCCTATTATGTTCTCTTTGTTGATAATTTTTCCAAATATTCAATGGGTATTTCCTATGAAATTAAAATTTGACTTTATGACATATTTGTTAGTTTTAAAAAGCAAGTTGAAAATATTTTGCTACACACTATCACCATGTCTCGTTTGGAAGGTGGTGGTGAATTAATAAGTAATACCTTCAACAATTTTTTCCAACCACATAACATTACACATAAATATTCTTGCCCCCACATGCTAGAACAAAATGGTGTTGTGGATCGCAAGCACCGCTTATCATCAAAACTAGCTTAGCTATTATGGCCCAAGCTAATTTGCTTTCTAAATTTTGGCTAAAAGTCTTCATTACAGCCATTTATTTGATTGACCGCATGCCCCTACTTCAACGTCACACTGGCTCCCTATATTAAGCTTTTATTTCACACCCCTCATGATTATTCACACTTGCGAACCTTTGGTTCTCTTTTCTTCCCATGGCTCCAACCTTACAATGCTAACAAATTGCAATTTTGAATGACCCCTTGTTGTTTTATAGGTTATAGTTCTAGTCATAAATTGTATCATTGTATAGATCTGTCGTCCAATTGAGTGTATATTTCTCATCATGTCATTTTTTATGAAACCATGTTTCCTCACTCCCACATCACTCCCACTCATTCTTCACATCCTCCACTTCATAGTCTCAATTTCTTTGGAGTCATTCAAACCAAGCATGTTCATTTTGGTCCTTCCACTAATTTATAGGTCGTTCTCACATCCAACAATATCTCTTGGGCGCCTCCTTCATCAACTACCAAATATACCTTCTAGACCTTTGGCCAAAGGGTTGTGTGAGCTACTGAGACTTAAGAAGTTGATGACAGAACTTGATTTCCCACCGAAGTTTAGATGAGATTATTTTGTGATAATAAAGCAGCAATTTATATTTCCCACAATCCATTTCAACATGATCGGACCAAGCACATTGAGATTGATAGATATTTTGCTAGGCAAAATTTCAAGGCTAAGGTGGTTTAGTTTCCTTTTGTTAGTTTGAAGATCAGTTGATGAGCATACTTACTAAGGCTGTGTTAAGCAAGGCTTTTCATAGCTCACTTACTAAGTTGGGTATCAAAGATATCTTTTCACCTACTTGAGGAGACTGTTGGCATGAGCTGTCAATTAGGAATAATAAATGAATCCAAGTCAATCTTTGGTATGAGCTGTCAATTAGAGACAATATATGAATCCAAGTCAATCTATTTCTTATTTTATCTTCTAATTAACTGGGTAGTGCGAAGAAGTTGTGGCGTGAATGTTGACATTCTATACCGACCACAAGGGGCTGCTGTCCTTGAATTTGAACGACAGCGGAAACAATTTAGGCACGTCACGTCCTGTGACTAATTGACAAATTCATGACCTCGAACGTGATTGGTGGGGGTAAACGAGCAATTCCGCTATCTACTCTATATCACCAAAGTTTGGGATTCCGTCTAAATTGAAAGCAGTAAACTGACTATTAGTCCGAACGTATATGGTCAGGCGCTTTTTCAATGGTGAAACAGAGAGCTTGTTCATTACTAGGGGTTCTTAGAACGATCGAGAGGCTTTTATCTTTGGTTTATCAAGGTAGCAATTCGGCCACACTGACTCTAGTCTTTGATCTTGACAAGATCGAAAAGTCGGTTTTTCGTTCGACACATACCGGTGTCGTTGTTTCAGAATCAGGTCAAGAGATGGTTTGGTAGAAGCGCTTGATTTTATGCTAGATAAAAAGCGTGGTCAAATTCAGCAAATTCAATACAAGGTTCATCAGCTTCAAGAGGATGAAGAATCTCAAAATCTCACGTAGTATTTGATTCATACACGGACGAGGAAATTTCAGATTCATTGGTCAGGGAATTTATCAAAAACCTTGAGGCTACGTTTGGTTGTCTTGATTTCCAATCCGGATATGACTGAATATGATAAAATATGAAATCCAATGGATTTTGATATATCCTATCCATTTGTTTGGTGATTGCAATAATAAAGTCGAATATATTCACATCATATCATGTACATTATTTGGTATAAACAACACATTAGTAAAAATAAACCAAAATTTTTACAAACAGAGATGATAAAAATCTCTCGCGACACTCTTACTTTATTTTATCTATTTATTTATTTATTTATTTATTTATTTATTTTCCTCTCTTTTATTAATTAATTATTTTTATTTTTTATTTTTTCCCCTCCCATCATTCTCTAATAAAATTTTATTAAATAGTAGATTGTACTAATATAACCAAAATGCTAAAATATCTAAAACATATAATAAGTATAAATATATATTTATATTTATATATTGGAATTTTTTTATGAAATATAATTAAATTTGAATAAATAAAAATAAAAGTAAGATTAAAATTAAAATAACTAAATTTTTATTTTTTTGTTATTTTGAATTTCTTATATTAGAATTAAGATATTATTTATATTGAGATATAATTTTAATTTTGTTAATTTAAAAAATTTATCCTTTGAAAAAAATAACTATCTCTCGCGACACTCTTGCTCACTTTATTTTATTTTCCTTTCTTTTATTAATTAATTTCTTTTTTTACTTTTCCTCTCCCTTCGTTCTCTAATAAAATTTTATTAGATAGTAAACTGTACTAATATACCTAAAATACTAAAATACCTAAAATATATAATAAATATAAATATGAATTTGTATTTGTATTTATATATTGAAATTATTTTACAAAATATAATTAAATTCGAATGTATATAAATAAAATTAAGATTCAATGAAAATAACTAAATTGTTATTTTTTTGTTATATTGAATTTCTTATATTGGAATTCAAATATTATTTATATAGAGGTATAATCTTAATTTTGTTAATTTAAAAAGTCTGTCATTCGAGAAAAAAAACTTTCTTATTATGGATGTTAGAAATCCTATCCACATTTATCTCACTTCCCATCATGAGATAATTTTATCCGATCTATATTCCCCTTATATTTCATTTTATCATGTCTTAAGCATGCACCAAATATAGGATATGATCAATTTTATCATATCCCAAATTTTATCCTGACTGCCAAACGCAACTTGAAGGTATGAATATTTTCCGCAACAACACTGAAGAGGACACAAGAATTCTTCATTGGGATGAGGAAATGGTTGTGCAAAACATTAATTTTGCATTTTATTTATTTTGACGTGTAATGCACACAAAATTATCTTTCCACTAAGCCAACGGTAAACCTCCGAGGTGGTTGATCGAATGGTCAAAAAATTGATTCCAATTTCGATTCTTCAACCTATTCTCGTCTCAAATGACAATGATGGACCCGACTTAGTGATACAAGTACAATTTCTAGAACTAAATCGACAGTCGTTAACATTGCGCACATGAATGAAAGCTCATCAAACTGTTTTTGACCAAAAGAAAAGGTTGACTTGGCACGAAGAGCCCCACCGAGCATTCCAACTTCTCCTCGGCAATTAGTCCCATCCCATCATTGACTCTCTGAAAATGATGGTATCGCCCACGTTTGCAATGACCGGCAAAAGACTCGCCATACGTCTATGAACGAACCTGTATGCTCTTTCCATTTGAGCAGTGCAAAATCCATTAAAACTGATTTAAAAATTAATTTATTGAATAATGTGGCAGATTATAAATGCGTCATATTTTACAATCCAAGAGATAATTATTTCGTAAGCTAATCTTAGTAATTGTATAAATGCATCATATTCTCCCTGCTATAGGTGAGGGTTGGCCTCGCCGAGCCTCACTTTGGTGAGGGTGAGCACCAACGAGGACGAAGGCCATCTGGTGAGGCCAACCCTTGCCCTTGTCGAGTTTGGTGGGGGCCTTTGCAAGCATAAAGAAAAGGGAAAAACAAAGGAGAAAAAAGGTTCAAAAAATATTTAATATTATAAAAATTATTCATGTTAGTGCAGATCATGTCATATAGAACGACTAGAGCCTATATCGGCGATTTTCAACCAAATTTGGCCCAATGGACTATATTGTAAATCATCAAAAAGTTTGTGATTCAATTGATAAATTGAAAGGAATATGACTAAATTGATACAAAGTATAATAGGTTTATGACACTACTGGTGATTACCCAAAATGCAAGCATTGAAGTGTAGCTTAGAAGAAGTCAAATTTTATCTGTGAGGGATGTGCTTCATAAAAGAAGTAAAATTTGAATAAAGCTCAAATGCGAAACACTAAATTGTAGAGTAATATTATCTATATCTATCTAGCTTTTATGATTTTTAACCAAAATGTATATAGAGTTAAATAAACAAAAATGAAGCTACTCGGTTAGGCCAAGACAAAAGCTACTTGTGTTGCAGTATTTTGAAATTCAATCTTGATCATTTAACTATTGGGAGAATTATAAATAAATAAATAAAATTGTCCTAGACTTATTACAATTGTGAAATTCAATCTTAAACTTCTTTTTTTTTTTGGCCAATTTAGTCCTAAACCTTTTAAAATTGTGCCAATTCAGTCTATCTGGCCAGCGTTGACGTGGATGTCAGCCGGCCACGATCATCCGGCAAATGCTAACATGACAATTTTTTAATACTTTTTTATTTTTTTATTTTTTGAATTTTTAAATATTTTTTGAATTTTTGAATTATTTTTTTCACTTTTCCCCCCACCTTCCCCTTCCTCAAGCTGGTCGGCATTGGCTAGAGGCGAGGGCCGACGAGGTCAGCCTTGCCCAACGACAGCGAGGCTACCATTGCCAGATCTAGCGAGGAGCCTTGCCCGTCACCGGCAAGGTCAACTGTCGCCCAACCAAGGCAACGGTCAACCTTGTAAGTGGACAGAGAGGCTACGGCCAATGAGGTTGACCCTCACTTTAGCTGGGCGAGGCCCCGCCGAATCTGGCGAGCCTTGGCCCTGCCTAGCCATGGCGAGGGCCGAGCTACCTAATGCCAGCGAGCTTGGCCCTTGCATGGCTGGGCAAGGCCAACCTCGCCATTGGCCAGTAAGGCTAACCTCGCCGACCTTCACCTTTGGCCTACTAGAGGAATGAGAAGATGGATGAAAAAAAAAATTAAAAAAGATAAAAAAAAAATTCAATTTTTTTAAATGCCATGTCAGCATTCACCAAACGTTCGTCGCCGACTAGTGTCCACATTAGTGCCAGCCAACTAAACTTGGATGAATTGACTAAATTGGTACAATTGTAAAAGATTTAGGATTGAATTAGTACAATTGCAATAAGTTTGAGATTTTTTTTTTTTTGGTAATTCTCCCTTTAACTATTTGAACCAGAAAATGGTTAATACCACAAGAAAATCCAAATTATATTCACTATGACATAAAAACTCAAATTTTTTTTTTGTGTCACTAAAAACACAAAATTTGTAAATTGCGACACAAATTATCCCACAAAAAATCACAAATTTATACCAATGTGATAAATATACATCTTATTGAACTAAACTAAAGGGTATATATCTATGTAAATTGTGGATGTTGTGTCATGATGGGCAAATTTATCTTTACGGATAAAAGATCAAATTAAGAATGTCTAACTTAAAAAGTAGTATGGACGTCTAACGTATAGTGAATCCGAGGAGGTTTTCAATCTCTTAATCTTTTATAACAAATTTAATGGACGGTCACGTCTAGTATCAAGACAAATGCAAGCATTGAAGCGTAGCTTGGAAGAAGTTAGATTTTATGTATGAAGTATGCGCACTTCCAAAAAGAAGTCAAATTTGAATGAAACTTAAACGTGAAACACTAAATTGTAGAGTGATACCATTTATATCTATCTTAGCTTTTATGCATTTTTTAACCTAAATGTATATAGAGTTAAATTTATGAAAAATGAAGTTACTCGATTAAGCCAAGACAAAAGCTGCTTGTGTCGAAGTATTTTAAATTCAAGCTCGATCCTTATTAGAACTAGAAAATCATCAAGCCGAGTTCGAATAATCAATCAGTCAAGACAGGACAGCTCATGGTACGCGGGGTCTATTCTCGAGTGAATGGCAATGGATGGGAAGAAGAAGAAGAAGCACATGCCATGTTCTTCGCATGTTCAGGAGAATTAATCAAGCCAAGTCAAAAGAGGTTTGCGCCAGCAACTGCGAAGTGTGAAGCTGTTGTGGTCTAAACGTTAACATTACATTTCAACCCCAAGGGGCTGTCTTTGAATTTGAACGACAGCGAAAACGATTTAGGCATGTCGCATTCCTATGCCTAATTGACAAATTCATGGCAGGGAACGTGATTGGTGGGAGCGTATCACCAAAGTTTGGAATTCCATGGTCTAAATTGAACGGAATAAACTTATACGAATAATGCGAGAGTACATTAGGTGTATTGTCATAATTGCGACCTCTCTCTCTGTCATGCAATATAGAATTAATATAATCTCCTTTACTTTTTTTTTTTGCTTGCAAAAGCAAGAAATGTCTATCCATGGTGAAATAGAGAGCTTGTACATTACTTGGGGTTCTTAGAACGGTCAAGAGGCTTTTATCTTTGGTCTATCAAGGTAATTATTCGGCCGCACTGGCTCTAGTCTTTGACCTCGACAAGCTTGAGAAGTCGATTTTTCATTTAGCAGCAGATACTAATGTTGTCATTTCAGAATCAGGTCGGAAGCTGGTTGGGTAAAAGCGCTTAATCCTCTGTTGCTTTTGGCATGTGAGATAAAAGTCCGGTCCAATTCGGCAATTTCGAAAGGAGGCTCATCAGCTTCAAGAGCATGAATCAGGATCACGTAGTGTTCGTATGTACTTAGACAAGGAAGTTTCAGATTCGTCAGTCGAACAAATTTCTCAAGAATGTTCAAGTTATGAATCATTTCAGCGATAAAATTGAAGAAGATAGCAAGAATTATTCATTGATATGAGGAAAAAGTTACAGAAGACATCAATTTTGCATTCCATTTAATTTGACATGAAATGTACATAACTATATTTCTACTAAGCCGACGATCCACAGTTGCGGTGGTTAGTCGAATGGTCCAAAAACATTGATTACAAGTTCGATTCTCCAATGTATTCTCATCTCAAATGATAGGAATGGCCCTGCTTAGTTCATACACGTATGATTTCTCGAACTAAATCGACAGTCGATGACATTACGCACATGAATGAAAGAGCTCATCAAACAGTCATGTTGACTTCGCACGGAGTGCCCCACTGGGCATTCCGACTCCTCCTCCGCAATTATTCGCCCCACACTTGCAATGACCGGCAATAGACTCGACATACGTCGGTAAACAAATCTGTACGCTCTTTCCTTTTCCATCTGAGCAGCGTTAAACCTAGTACCATTGGTTTATAAAATTAATTAATTAAATGATGCGATGCGACAGATTATAAACGAGTCATATTCACCAATTCAAGAGATATATCAGTTCGGTAAACTAATCTTGTAAGTGTACGATTTTTTTTTATTATAGGAAAATAGATCTCACGAAAGTCTCTTGACAATGTCAAAGTCGACACTTCCTAACGCACACGACACGTTCTCCTGCGAATCAAGATCTTGAATTTTCAAAGCTGACTCTCCAGAACCTAGCAGCCCGAAATCAACTGTGCCTAATTTCTCCCTCCTTTATTCCTATAAATACCTCTCTTTGCATGTTCACATCCCTCACACCCATATCCAAAATGGCCAAATCAAACAGCATAGCAAGAGCTCTTCTCAACATTCTGGTCGTATCCAGCCTCATCGCCGGATTCTCGCCGGCGTATGTCTTCGGTCAAAATTGTGGCTGTGCCGCAGACCTGTGTTGCAGCCAGTTCGGGTATTGCGGTACTGGAGATCAGTACTGTGGGACCGGTTGTCAATCCGGGCCGTGTTACTCGTCATCCACACCCACCACCCCGAGCAGCGGGGTTTCAGTGGCAGACGTGGTGACGGATAGCTTCTTTAATTCGATAATTGGCCAGGCTGACGCAGGTTGCGCAGGGAAGAGCTTCTACACTAGGCAAGCTTTCCTTGATGCTGCCGGGGGTTACCCTGAATTCGGCACAGTCGGGTCCGCTGACGACTCCAAGCGCGAGATTGCTGCTTTCTTCGCTCATGTGACGCACGAGACCGGACGTAAGAACCTCAACAAAATGTTTGAAGTCCTTTAGTCTGTACTTCCCATGTTTGCTCTTTGCCATGAATTTTATTCACTATGACTTCCAGGAGACATATGCTACAACATACGATCTGCTTTGCTTCAGATATGACAATTGATCTTCTTGGTGCAGATTTTTGCTACATTGAAGAGATCGATGGTCCCTCGAAAGATTACTGCGACGAATCGAACACCCAGTATCCATGCAACCCCAACAAAGGCTACTATGGCCGCGGTCCCCTCCAGATATCCTGGAACTACAACTACGGACCCGCAGGAGAAAGCATCGGGTTCGATGGCCTCAACTCTCCCGAAACCGTGGCCAACGACGTCACCGTGTCCTTTAAGACCGCCTTCTGGTTTTGGATGAACAACGTCCACTCCGTCATTACTTCCGGTCAAGGCTTCGGCGCCACAATTAAAGCCATCAATGGAGGAGAGTGCGGCGGCGGAAACTCGGGCGCTGTCCAGGCTCGGGGCCAGTATTACACTGATTATTGTAACCAATTTGGCGTCTCTCCCGGAGATAATCTGACCTGTTAGAGAGCATAGAAAGCCAGTCTCTTTTATGGCATTATAGCCAATCTTGGTTAGCACCATGGCCATAGTCGATTTCCAATAATGTACGCCACTTAAGAATGGATCTAAGAAATAAAAGGAATATCAGCATCTTGTTGAGTAAGAGTTTGAAACTTCATGACCATGAATTAGCATTTATTTCTTTTTCTGAAATAACAAAATATACATGGTAATGAAAAATAAGTTAGCAGTTAATGCAAATAACAGTTGGTGAGGCAAAACTAGTTAATAACTTGATCAGAGAAGAGTGGAAAAATTATCCAAAAAGTCATAAATCTATTATATAATGATTAATTCAGTTATAAATCTTTTAATTATGCTAATTTAGTCCTTTCAACCAATTCTTTTTTTTTTTTTCTATATATTACTAATGTGGATGTTAGTTGTCTTACGTAGAATAGCTGTGTGGACAATTTTTGCATTTTTTAGTTTTTTATTTTTCCTTTTCTTCATTTTTTTGGTCCCTTTTTCCGTTTTCTTTTCCTTTTGTCTATGGCTTGTACACAGCCATGGTTGGCGATTGTCCACAAGCAAGGGTTGCCTGACCTTGCCCAGGCCATGGGGATCAAGCCCTTGCTAGATCCAATGAAGGCCATGATGCCCCTGCCAACTCTCACTTGTAGCTAGTCACTCGTCACAGTCAAGTACTAGCCACAAGCAAAGGGAAAAAAATAAAGGAAGAAAAAAAAAAAAAATTAGAAAATTCTATAATTGGCAAATGGTTAAAAGGTTAGAGATTAAAATTCAAAACAATTTTAGCGACCCGTACTAGACTTTACCCAGACTCGACTCAATTCATATTACTAGGACACATCCATATTTAACCTAAGTTATTAAGACTCATACCCACCCATTTAATCCACCTTAAACTTTTTATGAAATATGTTACTTTGATAAATTCTACATCTAATTAATATAATAAATTAACAACATAAAAAATATTTCTAAAAAATTAAAATTGAAAAACTTACGAAGAATTAAAAAAAAGTACGTATATGTGGTGACGACACACATTTTAAATCCATGCTTTAATGATTCAAGTCAATTCAATCCTTTTACAATAGTTTGTATCAAATTCTTCGCCCTAATCATCCCCTCAATATCATATTCCCAACTCGCCTAACCAAATCTTAATTAAAAGACATTGCAAGTAAAGTCGTTTGAACATAAAAGCACCAACCTAGCTAACTACTAAAATAATTGATTACAAAAGCCATATTTCCTTTTTGTTACAATTTACAAAGACCCAAAAGCAAAAATTTAGTAGACTACAGTGGGATCAATGAACCTGCGATAGGTTCATTGTCTATCAACTCCTGCACCCACCTTAATCTTCCAAAGACTTGGACACATCTCTAGGGATAGGTGATTGTTTGTGTTTTAAAACAACATGCCAAAGTCCTTTGAGCCTCTAAAGTTCCTTGCACAAATATTTGGGAAAAGTGTCAAAAAAGTTCTCAAGTGGAAGACTCCTGAAGAAGTATGGTCAGGGAAACCTATTGATTATTTTGGATTACGTATATTCAAATGTCCTGCGTATGCTCATGCGAGTGATGGTAATCTTGAACCGAGAGCGAAGAAGTGCATATTTCTAGGTCGTGCACATAGAGTGAAAGGCTACTGGTTGTAGTGCACTGATCTCAGATCACCCGGTTTTCTAATCATCAAAGATGTGATCTTCGATGAGACTGCAATACTTCACTAGAGGAGTTCTGAGACACAACTAGCAGAGAAGACAGATTATGGTGTCATCGGCAGGGTGGAGTTTCAGGTGGAGATTCCGGAGACCTTTAAGGTAACAGAAGTTGAGACTACAAATGAGGTCGCAATTTCTAAAGTTGGTGATAGTGAACAACCAGCAAAGCCACAGCACACTATAGCTACAGATAGACAGAGAAGATAAATTAAATCACCAATATGTTATGATTATACATATATTACTTATGCATTGACTGTAGGTGATGAGGTGGAGACAGATGAGCCTTCGTCTTACTTTGAGGCGATGACTAGTTCGAAGTTGTCACAGTGGCTAGGGGTTATGAGTAAAGAGATGGACTCACTCCATTAAAATCACATGAGAGCTAATCAAAGTACCCAAGAGCCAAAAGATTGTCGGAAGTAAATGGATCTTTAAACGCAAAGAGGGCATTTTCGGTGTCAAGGCAGCGAGGTATAAGGTGAGACTTGTGGTGAAGGGATATACACAGCGTGAGGGTATTGACTACAATGAGGTGTAGTCATTCTCTTGCCTTAGTTGCTTCACAAGATCTCAAGTTAGAGTAACTAGATGTGAAAACTATGTTTCTTCACAGTGAGTTGGAGGAGCAAATTTATATGAGGTAGCTAGAGGGATTTGCTATTCCAAGTAAGGAAGATCATGTTTGCTTGTTGAAGAAATCTTTGTATGGGCCAAAACAGTTTCCTAGGCAGTGGTATAAGCATTTTGATGTTTTCATGGCTAGTTTAGACTACTCGAAAAGTCATATGGATATATACATTTACTTTAGGAGATTGGAGGATGGTTCTTTGATCTATCTACTCTTATATGTTGATGATATACTAATAGCAGCCAAGAATATGTCTGATATTGATGTGCTAAAGAGGCTTTTAAATGCTGAATTTGAGATGAAAGATTTAGGTGGTGCACAGAAAATATTGGGAGTAAGTATGTTATCAGTGCCAAAAGTTGTGTACAGTGCTCACTTTGGTGCCAAAGTTTCTATTGGATCATTTAAGTGCCAAATCGGAGAAAAAAATGATCATTTTCTTGCCACCGGCGAGAGATTCCAACCAAAATAATTACGTGACTTTTATATTTAAAAAAAAAAAATCGACGTGACTTAAGATTGTCCACATGGGATGGCATAAAACAATGATGTTTTCCTTTCTTCGTAAGAAACGACGTTGTTTTATACTATTCCACGTGGATTCACTTACAAAATGACGCCGCATTGCTCTATGGCCAAAAATGGCGTCACTGAAGAGGGAGTAAAATAGGGTTCATATACGATTCTCGCTCGACGTCGGCTATAGCTTGCTCACCCATCATCGTTTGCTTGTCCGCCGTTGCTCGACCACCGCCGTAGTTGCACCGTTGTTCACAGTCGTTCGCTGGCTATGTCCTCAACTCCCGCTCACTCAGGTTTGTCGTGTTCTCTACATGGGTCAATTTAGTGAAAAATTTAGAGTTTCAACGAGCAAGTTAGGGCGCGGAGGACAAATTGAGGGCTCGGCTTAGGGGGAAAGTGGTGGGGATCTCACTTTTATGTGGATCGAATAGAAAAATTGAGAATTTCGTCATTCGCTTTCTTTTGTGAGGACCGAATAGAAAAATGGGGTGCGGAGAGGAAAATGGGGACTCGACTTGGAGAGAAACAATGGTGTGAACTTACTTTGTTTAATTAATTGGACTGCTTCTATGGGGGACCAAATGTGATTGAATTGAAAAATGAATTGTGGGGACCTCACTTTGTTTATTCAATTCGGCTTCCTTTGTTTCTGTAAAGGCACTGAATTGAATAAATTGGTCGCATTTATTTTTTGACAACAAAACGACAAGGACATGCATGTAAAGTTGTTGATTCTGTCATGTGGTCCCAAAAACTAATGACTTTTTTTTTTTTTGCCTTGAGTGCAACATCGACATGGACGAGAATCAGATATGCGTCATTGTTTGCTATGGTAGAGAGTTTGTTATTGGCGCCAAGGACTAGGAATGTACTAATGGAAATGAAGGTTTATTTATGTCAATGTTTGGAAGCCATCATATATTGATTTTTTTGAGGAATTTGGTGTATTTTTTGCGATGCAAAGTGCAAAAATAACATTAGGAATTGAAGGATGGCTTGAGATTTTTTTATGACAATAATGGTATTAAGGATATCATTTATCCTTATCTTCACGGTGAAGAAGCTATGAGTATTATAGTGATGATGAGGATGGTGAGTATGAGGAAGAGGAAGAGGATGAGGATGGGGATGAGTAGACCACCACCGAAAGAGGAAAAGTGAGGGATCCTACTCAAGCGAGTAATCAGGTTGGGGATGAATTTAGGTTAAATGAAAGGCAAAATGAGAGGGAGAGAAGTCATATTGATAGAGATGGACAAATAGAAAGATGTCCTGAAATTTTGCGTGAAGATGTGGACGATGAAGACTTCATTGAATTAGAATGGAAAATTGCTATATCCAGTGAATTGGAAAATGAATATTTAACTTCAGTAAGTTTCCCAAGTGAGGAAGATGATGATAAACTCGCACAGTCAAGACAAAAGTAAAGGGAATTTCTTAGAAAATTTTTTGTAGCTTCAACAAAGAGGCTCGAGCCAATAAATAGGGATGGAGCTCCAGCTGAAGGTAATAGAAGTGAAGATGAAGAAAGTTGCGGCAATGAAGTTGCTGGTTTGGAGAATGAGCTTGATAATGATGATGAAGAACATGCTCGTGAAAGAAAAAGTAAGCACGCTTGCTATAATCCAACTGTTAATAAACCTATATTGTTTGTGGGCATGAGATTTGACGATGCCAAACAATTAAAGGAAGCTATTGTCAAGAACTCCATTGTTAAACAAATGAGTGTTGAATTCATTAGAAATACAAATAAATTTGTGAGAGCTAAGTGCTCACAACCCAATTGTTTATGGAAGCTTTATGGCGCACTAATTAAGAATAGGTCATTCCATATTAGGTCTTTCCAGGAGGAGCATACTTGTCCAATTATATTTAACAATAAAATGGTAACAAGTGTGTGGTTGTTGAAACATTTTTTCAATACTATCGAAGTAATGCCCGAGATCAAGAGTCCTCAGTTTCAACTGTTAGTGAATGAGCAATTATGGGTTAATGTGTCAAGGAATCAATGCATGAGAGCTAAGCTGAGGGTGATGAAGATATTGATGGGTGGATATAAGAAAGAATATGCGCAGGTAGGGGATTATGCTGGCGAATGCATGCTTTAAAACCCATCTAGTGGGGTATATGTAGAGGTTGTGGAGAGGCAACTCCCTGATCTTGGGCCTAGATTTGATATATTTTATATCTATTTTGATGCATACAAATGAGATTTTTTGACTGGTTGTAAAAGAGTTATAGGATTTGATAGATGCTTTCTAAAGGGTTAATGCAAGGTGGAGCTGCTGGCTGCTGTGGGGAGAGATGCCAATAATCAAATGTTTCTGATAGCTTGGGTGATGGTGAAGATAGAGAACAAGGATACTTAGGGCCCGTTTGGTTCGGCTTTGGGGAAATGCCCTTGGCCAAATGCAAATATCTTTAGGGTAAAGGGGTTTTCGGGAATGCTCGAGCGTTTGGCAAATTACACATTGGAAAGTGACTTGTGTAAAAATACCGTTTGGTAAAACTTATTACAAATGGGCTTTTGCTTTTAATTTTCTTTTTTAAATCTGAAAATCCAATCCGACGGCCGATGATGCCGGACGGCCAGACGACCTAATCTGGCCTCCACACCGTAGACGCACGCCGTCGTCTATGGTCGCAGAGGCAGATCTGGCCGCCGGACGGCCAGATCCGGCCTCTAGACGGCCCGATTCGTGCAAGCCGAAAGAGGAAGGCGTCGACGGTGGAGGCGGAGGCGGAGGTGGCGGCGGGGCCGGTGGAGAACTCGAAGTCGGGCGTCCCGAACGGCGGCCGGGAGGGCCGTCGGGTTGGTCGGGGGGGTGAAGGCCAGATCTAGCCGTCGGAAGGCCAGATCTCGCTGTTGGACAGCCAGTCTAGCCTCTGGACTGCCAGATTTAGCGGCTTGAGTCCTAGTTCTCACGAGCCGAAGGAGTCGACCGGTGCTGCTCGCGCTCGTCGAAGAGGATGGATCTGTCATAGAAGAGGAAGGCGTTGACGACGGAGGCGGAGGCGGCGTCAATGATGGAAGCAGAGGCGGAGGCGGAGGCGGAGGCGGAGGCGGAGGCGGAGGCGGAGGCGAAGGCGGCGTTGACAATGAAGGCAGCAGTGGAGAACTCGAAGAAGTCGTGGGGAAGAAGTGTGAACAGTGAGCTTGCATTGGGAGAATGCTGAATGCTCAAAGTTGCCCTACCCCAGCATTGGGCTTTGAGCATATGGAATGCCCGCATTTCACAAATGGGCATTCAAAAGCCCTTGCCAAACACCCAAAATTTCTCCTAAAGCCTCTTGGGAATGCCCAACCAAACACCCCATTAATCCTGATTCCTCAAAAATTTAATGGCTGACAGTGAGATAATCGATGGGGGAGGATGGGTATTCATGAGCGACCAAAAAAGGTAATTTCATTGTCAATTAATTCATTCCCTTTTAATATTAATCACTTGCATATTTTTCATGACTTGTATTTATTGGTTTGAATTTTTGTAGGGACTTATTCCTACATTAGTTGAGTTAATGCCACATGCTGAGCATAGAATGTGCGCGAGCACCTATACACAAATTGGTCAAAGAATTTCAAAGGAGATAGGTTGCAAAAGCAGTTCTGGCAAATAGCGAAAAGTACCAACATGGCTGATTTCAGATTAGCCAAACGGAGATTGTTGCAGTTGACAAATGAAGGTTTTGATGCACTCTTCCAGATAGAAGCTAAGCACTGGTGTCAAGCTTTCTTCAGTGAAGAATTCAAATGCGATATCATTGATAACAACCTCGGTGAAGCTTTCAATGGCAGAATTATAGAGGTCAGGTGCAAACCAATCATCAGCATGCTTGATGATATTCGAGTTATGGTCATGACTAGACTGCATAGGCAAAGAGATGAGGCTATGAAGTGGACCAAAGACTGTGGTCCTAGGATTGTGAAGAGATTGGATGCAAACATTGCTGCTAGTAGGTTCTGCCATCTAGTTTGGAATGGAGATAATGGATATGAGATTATTCAAAATCATGATAAGCATGTTGTTAACCTAAATAGAAGAAAGTATTCATGTCGAGCCTGGCAACTTAATGAAATTCCATGTGCTCATGCCATTTGTGCTTTTCAGATGAAGCAAGAAAACCCACATAATTACCTAAATAATTGGTACAAAAAAAGCTTATACCTTGCATGATGCAGCCTATCAGAAGCAGCAAATTTTTAAAACCAACAAATCATGAAAACCTTCTACCTTTGCCACTGAAGAAGCAAATAGGAATGTCAAAAAGGAGACAAAGAATGCAGCAGGAAGAGGCATCAAGTCAGAGGATGAGTAGGGCTGGGGTAAAGATGAAATGCTTCTATTGCCTCAAGGAATGGCACAATAAGAAAGGTTGTGAGCTGAAAAAGCAGCATCAACAACAAGATGTAATAGCTAAATTAGTGTCAGGAACAGGACCTACTGAAAAGCTTCTTGTTGGGTCAACTAAAGAGAGGACAAAATGTCATGTTGTAATGCCTACTGAAGGAAAGACAGAAAGCCCTATTGTAAGATAAGTATCATATTTGTCTCAGTAACATTTCAGTTCATATTCGATAGAGTTTTATGGTTGACCATGTGTACTGGCTTCTCTTGTGCTTTTCCTCGATTATGCACTTGTAATTTGAGAAGTTTTCTCCATTTTTTTTCACCATGAAAATGAGTAGATGTCTAATTATTTATTGTAGTTGGTCATACTCCTAATACAGTACATTGTTGTAAGGTCTACTGAAGGGCCAAAAAAAGGCATTGTTGTAAGCTCAAGTGCAGGGACAGGGACTGAAATGGGCAGGACAACAACAACAACAATCGAGTCCACTGTTGAGCAAACGAGAAAAAAATATCATATAAGTTGTACATCGTTGTGTTTGTGTTTTATGAGTTGAAATTTAAATTTGTTATGTGTTTTTCAGATGAGAAGATGAGCAACTGCACAAGTTGCACAGGTTGCTCCCCCATTTGTTGCTGCTGAAAATGATGCACCACAGCAAATAAGATGGGCTCTTGGAAAAAGATTAAGGCAATATGATTATGGGATTTACACATATGAATATACTTGAATGACTATTTTGAATGTAAGATTTGTAGACTTCATGCATTTAATTTGTTATACTTCAATTCATTTGGTTGACAATATCGTTATGTTCTTATAGACTATGAGAACTTCGGAGATACTTATCTCTCAAAGTGGGCCAACTCAAGAATCAAGAGCGCAACCAAAGAAGAGTGCTCCAAAGAAGAAGACAACGGGTATAGCTGCAAAACAACCATCCAAAAAGAATTCAGCACCAGTTCCATCTCAACCAACGATTGCAAGCAAATAATGATCATAGGAACCAACACATGACACGTGCTAGAACAAAAATAGCCGCTGTCAAGAACAAGGAAAATGAGGTGACAGAAAGGCTAGTTAAAGAACCTGTACATCCAGTTCGAAAGAGTGCTCGAATTATGAATCAATTCAAAGCTCCAAGAGGAAAAGGAGAACGGGGTGTTGTGCATATTAACTAACTGATGGGAGGATGCTAGACATGGTCTCTTTTTCTGTTTTCTTTTTTTAGGAGGGTGATGGGTATTGTATCTTTATTGATGGTAGTTGCTACCATTGTTTTTTGAGGAGGGTGCATATTGCTATTGTTTTTTTTAAAGATGGTGCTGAATCTTCAGTGATTGGGGAGTGAAGTCAGACATGTTTTTCTTTTGTAAACAATCAATTAATGTCAATGGCAATAGCTATTTTTGTTATTTTCTCTTTCGTTGGTTTCGGCTAGTAATGCTAGCAAAACAATTATCAGTTATGTTATATAATTTTTTGTTATTGGTGCAATGTTCTTATGAGGTAGATATTATTTTTGGAAGTGATGTATGCATATACTATTGCTAGTTGAAGTTGTGGATGCTAATGAATTTGTAGATTCTGATTGTATGTGTTGGTGTAAGAACAAAATGCACTAGCTTGCCTTGGTGTAGTTGTGGGAGCTGCATCTTTTGCTTTTGGGTGCTGGTGCATCTTATTGCATCAACACATGTATGGGGTGGTGCAAGAAGAAGATGCACTGGCAACCCAACTAGTGCAACAAGATGCAAGATGTGCCACAACTGGTGCAAGTCAAGTGACGTTTGAAACTAACATGTTCTTTTTTTTTTAAAAAAAAACTTGTGCAACACAAGTGATTACTTTGTAATCGCGACTGGCACTTAAATGATCACTTTTATAAAAACTCGGCACTCAAGCGACTGCTATTACAAATTATGGCACTAAAATAGTCAATCATGAATTTGCTACAATCCCTTAATTTCACCATGGTTTGCAATAATAGTTACAGCAAACCATTACCAAATAAAAAATGTAGCAAACCATTATATTTGAAGCAAAAATTAACCAAAACAAACATTAACAATACACAACTAAGCAAGAAAACTTATAAGTGCTCACAACTAATGCATTCCAATCCCAACCTTTCATTTTTACCATAGATTACAACAAAACATTCTACTCCATACAAAAAGTGTAGTAAACCAAAAACACATTTTACTTCTAAATAATCCAATACAAATGCGTATTCCACGTCTTCGACTATGGTTGACATACAAATTTCTTGTCATTACTCACTTCACATTTGAATAGACTACACAAGCAAATAACAACACAATCAGCACTCGATAAAAGTTTCTTTCAATTTTTAGCCTTAAAACCTCCCTCTTTAAATGGTCGACCAGAGTTGTTAAACCCTTTATTTAAGCTTGCATTGAGTCGATATCCTCCAACTTGTCCATTAATGTAGGTGGAGGTTGATGTCGGCCTTCAAGTAACTTCAAGATCATCTCTGTCGCTCGATCAGTTCCTATCAACCCATTTGAAATATTTGCACTTCAAGCCTTCTTTATATCTGCCGCACCCATGGAATCTTTTCTCGGGATTCAAGCGAGTCCAAGATATTCTTCTCGAACTCAGTAACACACAATAACAGTAACACTCATAATTTAATTCGTTTTTTTTATAGGAATGTGAGCTGTTACTGAAGCTTATGCCCTCCATTTGCAAGAGTGAGCTAATAATTTTGGAAGAAAATCGAAGTATGCACTCAAGTTGGGGATTTAGGATTTTGAACTTCCAGTTCTCTCTTAATTTTGGGATTTAGGGATTCTTACTTGAAGAAAAGACGCTAAACGGCGTCATTTTGTTGTTTGTATGCTAATTGTACTCCCCGGCGATTCACGTCGGCTTCAAAAATTAATAAAAAACTGCCATGTCGGATTTTCGGCCAACCAGATCGACGTTGGCACTAAAATGATCGTTTTTCAAAATTTTTGGCACTTAAGTGATCCGATAGAAACTTTTGGTACACAACTTTTGGCACCGATAGTGTACTTACCCCGAAAATATTGGATATGAAGATTTTGTGTGATAGGGCTGCAGGAGTTTTATGTTTATCTCTGAATAACTATATTGAGAAGATTGTGACACGTTTTAATATGTAGTTGGCAAAATCTGTAAGTACACATTTAACAATGCATTTTAAACTTTTAGATAAGTTATCACTGTAGACAGAAGAAGAGGAAAAGCATATGTCTCGTGTTCCTTATTCTAGTGTCATGGGTAGTATTATTTATACTATGGTATGCACTAAGCTTGATATTTCCCAAGTTATAAGCGTGGTTAGTTGCTATATGAAGCTTTCTGGTAAAGTTCATTGGGAAGCTGTGAAGTGGATTCTCAAATATCTAAAGGGGACAACAAACGTGAATATAGTTTATCGAAGAGACAACAATGGCAGTGAGACCACTGGTTTTGTGGATTCAAATCACATTGGTGACTTGGATGATCGGAGATCTTTAGAAGGGTACGTATTTATGTTAGCGGGTGGTGCAGTTAGTTGGAAAGCGTCCTGACAAGATCATATTGCCTTGTTTTTTACTGAGGCAGAGTACATGGCACTAACTTTTGTAGCGAATGAAGCAATATGGTTACAAAGTTTGCTCTTGGACTTTGGGTTAGAACAGAAAAGTGTGGATATATACTGTGATAATCAAAATGCGATATATTTGGCATATAATCCAGTTTATCACGAGCGAACGAAACATATCAACATCAAGTACCACTTCATCCGAGATGTTTCAGCTAAGGGTAATGTTAAAAAGATTGCTACAACAAATAACTCGATAGACATGTTGACTAAGTCTGTTCCTTTGGTGAAGCTCAAACTCTGTTTGAGCTCTATTGGCGTCTATGGAGAGTGAGTGCCCGTCGGGGTGTTGGGAGAGCAACATGGATGATAAGCACTATAACTTAGCTATAACTCATGAGAAAATTTGCATGGTTTAGAACAATTAATATATCGTAATTAGTCTATAACTCATTTGCTTCTAAGCTTTTGAGTGAAGATAGGTTCAATTAGATATGTTGATAGACTCGAATCTTGACTCCCTCTTGGCGATCTCACCATATGAAGGTTGACAATGTTGTATTATAAATGGTAAATTGAAACCATCGGTAATAAAGGCAAATAAAAATTGGTAAATTACGCATAATTATATTTGGTAACTTAGTCAGAGAAAGGTTGGTAATCACTAGACAATTCAAATGAGTGGATCGGGTTGGGTCAAGTCATACAACTTTTTATTCGGTTACATAATCAGATAAAAGTTGTTTCGTCGGTAATCACTAGACAAACTTTTTATGGAAATGGGTCAAATCCATATAAACTCATTTTTTAGGTAATGCAACTTTTGCGATGCATACCCATCTAACCCGGACCGAACCCAACTCATATTACTAGAACGCATCTATATTTAACCCAGTCTATCAAAATTTATGCTTACCAATTTAACTCACTTAAGCACTTCATATGAATATGTTGCTTGGATAAAATTTTCTATCAAATCAAAAAAGTAAAGTAACAAAATAAACGATGCTAGTAAATTTTTTTAGGAAAAAAACCCTTAAAAAGAAAATTTTATAAAGAACTAGAAAAGTATACATTCCCCAGCATTGGGCTTTCAGCGTTGGGAATGCTGATATTTGGTAAATGAGCTTTCAAAAATGTTTGTCAAACGCAAAATATTTTCCCCAAGGGGCTTTGGGGCCCAAAGCCCCTTGGGAAAGTCAAACCAAAATGGGCTATGCTGTGACGAGTTACATTATACATGCATTTTTTTTATTAATCCAAGTCAAATTAATCCCTTTCAATAATTTGCATTAAATTATGTCGCACGTTCGGTGTTCGTAGATCGTTCTATGAGTAGACAACAAGCTTGTGCTACATAGTTGGGCCCTCTCAAGTAGCCACATATTCTTCCTTAATGCAAAATGCATTTGTGAATGTCGTGAATCCTCTAACCCGAATCCAATGAAGCATTCCTAAAAGACTATAAATTGAAGACCGACTAAAGGTGATAGCAGCTAGGCTGTCAGGGTGAGACAGAGATTGAGGATTTTTTTATTCACGGTTTGAGTGTTTGTAACTTTTGTGTTATTGGTAATGGAAATGTTTTAAAGTTTTTGGTCATTCTCCACTAATGTATCAATCATTTAGAGGTTGTAAATTAAGATGGATGTGATGTAGAGCCAAGAAGGAGGCGTGAGGAAGTCAAAAGAAAATGAAGAAAGAAAGAAAATAATATAAAAAGGAAAAAAAATTAAAAAAATGCCATTAGACAAAAATACACCTAGCCTTATATAAAATTTGGCCTATTGATGAGCTGAGCCCTAAATTGAAATTAAGGTGGCCACTTTATACACTTATTATTTGAGACTAAATTGGCCACTTCAAATCCTTATTTAAAACGAGATCCAGTATGGGCCTTCTTTTAAGAAATTGGTTTCATTTCTAGCCCTTACATGGATTTTCTTTTTCTTTTGCCAATGATCAGTCGCCGACCACAAGCAATGGCTAGCGAGGTTTGGCCTCCCCACCATAGGCGAGGGTCAGCCTCGCCAAGCCTCACTTTGGTGAGGGCGAGCATCAGCAAGGACGAAGGCCATCCTTGCCAAATCTAGCGAGGCTAACACTTGCCCTTGCCAGATTTGGTGGGGGGCCTTGCAAGCGAGGGTTACCCTGGTGTGCCACAGGTGAAAAGAAAAGGGAAAACAAAGAAAGAAAAAAAAAGGGCTCAAAAAATATAAAAAAAATTATAAAAATTATCTACGTCAGTGCAAATATGCCATATAGCACGATCGGAGTCTATATCATCGATTTTTGGCCAAATTTGGCTCAATGGATTACATTGGCAAGTCATCAAAAATTTTGAGATTCAATTGATAAATAGAAAGGAGTAGAACTAAATTGACACAAGTGTAATAGGTTTATGGTTTTATTGGTGATTCCCTTAAATAATGCAAGCATTGAAGTGTAGGAAGAAGTCAAATTTTATCTATGAAGTATGTACTTCATAAAAGAAGTCAAATTTGAAGGAAACTCAAATGCGAAACACTAAATTGTAGAGTAATATTACCTATATCTATCTAGCTTTTATGCTTTTTTACCAAAATGTATATAGAGTTAAACAAACAAAAATGAAGCTACTTGGTTGGACCAAGACAAAAGCTACTTGTGTTGCAATATTTTGAAATTCAATCTCGATCCTTTAACTATTTGAACTAGAAAATGGTTAATACCACAATAGAATCCAAATTATATCCACGGTGACATAAAAACTCCAAACATTTTTTGCATCCTAAAAACTCAAAACTTGCCCATTGTGACACAAATTACTGTGGCACCCCTCGACGGCCCCCGATCCATTAGGGTCGCCACAGTCCGCACTACCTTTCACTTGCCCTATTAACATGTTACTCGATACCATTTGATTGCGGGTCCATACAACTTGGGGGTTTACATTTTTTTTTTTTTATTCGATCGGTTCCTTGCGCAATTTATATGCGGAAGCACATCCAACAACTCCCTTCCTTATATTCAAAAACAATGCACACCTACTAAACATTTATAGGTAAAGGCCGTACACTTTTTTTATTTACTTAAATCAGATGGACATCATTCATCGGTACATCAAAATGTCATAGTCTTCTACATTCGACTACACTCCAAAAGATGACCGATGTTTCCTCAAACAGTCATACACTTTAAGTCCATCGATCAGTGTCGGCGTCCAAAAGCTCCTTCCCTTGCTATCCTCCTCCTCACGGTCACATCCAACCGTTCAAACCCTCTACTAATCTGAAATGTTATCCAAAAGGGGGAAGGAAGACAACCACTCGGCGAGATAGGAAATAATAACAACTCAATGCATCATGCATATCATCATACATGCATAGCAGGCATAACTTACCTTGCAGCCATGCGCATACAATCATGCATCATCGTGCATATCACATCATCATTAGCCATGCATCACCATGCATATCATATCATCATTAGCCATGCATCACCATGCATATCACATCATATCATCATTAGCCATGCATCACCATGCATATCATATCATCATTAGCCATGCATCACCATGCATATCATATCATCATTAGCCATGCATCACCATGCATATCACATCATATCATCATTAGCCATGCATCACCATGCATATCGTATCATCATTAGCCATGCATCACCATGCATATCACATCATATCATCATTAGCCATGCATCACCATGCATATCATATCATCATTAGCCATGCATCACCATGCATATCATATCATCATTAGCCATGCATCACCATGCATATCACATCATATCATCATTAGCCATGCATCACCATGCATATCATATCATCATTAGCCATGCATCACCATGCATATCATATCATCATTAGCCATGCATCACCATGCATATCGTATCATCATTAGCCATGCATCACCATGCATATCACATCATATCTTCATTAGCCATGCATCACCATGAATATCATATCATCATTATCTTTCAATTTTGATCACCACATCACCCATTCATCAATCTCATCATCAACCCTTCAGGCAGAAACCTCCGACAGGGCTCCCAGCTTTCCAGCCATCCCATGGCCACCGGGCTTCCGGCCCCCCACATTCCGGGCATCTCGCATCTCAACTAGCATCACGAGGCATTCCCTTCGGGCAGAAACCTCCGACAGGGCTTCCGGCCTTTACCCTTCTAGCCAGGCATCCCGCACCCAAATCCTAGTGTCGCGAGGAACCTCCGGGCATGTATCCAAGATACAATTGGACTTCCGGCCCCCCACATTCCGGGCATCCTGAAACTCCCAGGGAATCTCTGGAATTACGCCACCAGGCCACCAGACAACATCCTCCACCACAACCTCTTTCTCATCCACATTTATCTTTTATCTCAATTTAACATGGAAATTTGGCATGGCATCAAACATATCACACTTGCATTTCAATTCACATGTCATGCACATGTCAAAGCTTAATCACATAAGTATTTCAACTTAATGCATGTACAAAGACCTCATCACACAAGTGCCACACAAATGGAATTGAATCCATGGCCAAATAAAAAATTTATTTTATTTTATTATTTCATTATTTTATTATTATTTTATTTATTTTCATAAATAAATAGTTAATATTTATGATTTTCCCAAAATCATAATATTCAATAATCATTTATAGGATTACAATTTTATATAAAATTCGTGGCCAAGTCGTATTTTTCACAATTTCACAATTTCCTCCAAAAACATCCTAAAATTCTCGGATTTAAACCCACTGCACAGTTTCCGAATAATTTAAATTAAAATACCCATTCGGTCTTCAAAAATTACGAAACTTTACAGGGTGATAACCAACACATTTTCGTACCTTTTTCATTAAGAACTTTAAGCCAAATTATTTTTAGATTAATTTATATAGCCCTACGAAGCTTCTGGAATCTCTACCGCGACGTCCAGAACACACTCCTCCGTATTTCTTAGATTTCACCCATCAAATCTCTTTCGTTCCTTCTGAAATTTAAGTATGTTATGTAACAATATTTCCATTACAATTTTCATGAAGGGATCTAGGTCAAATAACCAGATTATGGTCACCATTTTAACCCATGAAGTCTCGGGTGTCTCGGTACACCTCACCAGAATCAACCATCTCCAAGATCTAACAGATTCACCAAGTTATACTTGTTATTTTTGCTTCAAATTTGAGTATTTTGTAGCTTAAGGTGTTTCCTACAACTTTCAAGAAGACAACAAGGTGAGATCTCCAACAGAAATCAACATGCAACCAAGAAATCAACAAAAGGTCAGTGAAGATTTCGCAGATCTGAGGTCTCCGTATAACAAAGCTTTTGACCCCACTTATCACCATCGTTTTCCATGAAATTCGAGTATGTCATACTACAAGATGTTAGCGTCAACTTTCATGAAGACACCGAAGCCAAAATCGCACTCCAAGTACACATGCAAGCTCGGACAAGCTACTGACTCCAGCAAACCGAACAAGAACAGTCACACGGTTTACAAATAACCAACTCTTACCTCGGTCTTTCGCACGAATCATACCTAAAATCTAACATGCAAACACCACAACAAACATGCAAGAGAAGTTACGGACTCCACTTGCCTTAAAGATGAACAAACGACGAGCACACGGCGGCGAATCGGGCGGACGGACGGCGGGACACGGCGAACGGGCGGCTCCCTCCTTCCTCTTCCTCTCGGCCTCTCCCTCTTTCTCTCAAAATCTCTCTCTCTCTCGCACACTCTCTCGGCCAAATGAAGAAAGAAGAACCGGCCACTCCTCTTCTCTCTCTCTTTTTATACTCCCTAAAGCCCATGATTAGTAATCATTGCTTTGCCTACAATCCCACCAATGCATGCCATTCCTTCATGCCACTTGTCACACTAATTTTTGAATTGATTTGGGCTTGGGCTTAGGCCCATCCGGCCACTCCCCTTGGGCTGGTCGAATTCTCTCCTTCTTGGGCTCTAATGGGCCGACAAGCTTGGCCCACCAAGCTTTAGGCTAATGGGCCCAAGGCCCATTTCGAAAATAACCTTCCTTTTCCTTTTTTTTTAAATATAAATATTTTTGAATTCCAATTTTCATCTTGGCCAAAGTCTTGGGATATTCTTGCTCATTGAAATTTAAATCATAAGGCCAAGCATAGATTATTAATCTATTAAATCTAAATTTCCACAATCACAAGCACAAATCATCGAATTAAAAAAGACTAATGGCTAAAACATAAGCCATGGAAATTTAACACCTAATTAAAGACTTTAACACACCTTAAGGCTTGGCTTTGAATTTCTGGGATGCCACAATTACCCCATAAAAAATCCTGAACTTATACTGGTATGATAAATATACGCTGGATGGAACTGAAATAAAGAGTATATGTCCACTTAAATTGTGAATTTTGTGTCATGATTGGCAAATTTATCTTTACGGACAAAAGATCAAATTGAGAATCTCTAACTTAAATAGTAGTATAAATGTCTAAAGTAAAGTGAATCCGAGGAGGTTTTCAGTCTCTTGATCTTTTATAACATATTTAAGGGACGGTCACGTTTAGTATCAAGACAAATGCAAGCATTGAAGCGTATCTGAGAAGAAGTCAGACTTTATGTATGAAGTATGTGCACTTCAAAAAAGAAGTCAAATTTGAATGAAGCTCAAATGTGAAACACTAAATTGTAGAGTGATACCATCTATATCTATCTAGCTTTTATGCTTTTTTAACCTAAACGTATGTAGAGTTAAATAAACGAAAAATGAAACTACTCGATTAGGCCAAGACAAAAGTACACTTGTGTGGAAGTACTCGATCCTCTAACTATTAGAACTAGAAAATCATCGAGCAGAGTTCGAATAATCAATCAGTCGAGACAGGACAGCTCATGGTACGCCGGGTCTATTCTCGAGTGAATGGCAAAGGATGGGAAGAAGAAGAAGCACATGCCATGTTCTTGGCATGTTCAGGAGAATCAATCAAACCGAGTCAAAAGAGGTTTCCGCCGCGCAACTGCGAAGGGTGAAGCTGTTGTGGTCTGAACGTTAAACATTACATTTCGACCCCTAACGGAGCTGTCTTTGAATCTGAACGACAATGGAAACGATTTAGGCGCGTCGCATCCCTATGTCTAATTGACAAATTCATGACATGGAACGTGATTGGTGGGAGCGTATCACCAAAGTTTGAAATTCCAGTCTAAATTGAACGGAATAAACTTATAATGCGAAAGTACATTAGGTGTATTGTAATAATTGCAACCTCTCTCCATGTCATGCAATATAGAATTAATATAATCTCCTTCACATATTTTAATGCTTGCAAAAGCAAGAAATGTCCATCCATGGTGAAATAGAGAGCTTGTACATTACTTGGAGTTCTTAGAACGTTCAAGAGGCTTTTATCTTTGGTCTATCGAGGTCGTTATTCGGCCGCACTGGCACTTGTCTTTGATCTCGACAAGCTTGAGAAGTCGGTTTTTCGTTTAGCAGCACATAACAATGTCTTTATTTTGGAATCGGGTTGGGAAATGGTTGGCTAAAAGCACTTAATCTTATGTTGCGTTAAGCATGTGGGATAAAAGTGCGGTCAAATTCGGAAATTTCGAAAGAAGGTTCATTGGCTCAAGAGCATGAAGAATCTCGAGATCGCATAGTGTTCGACTCGTGCTTAGACGAGGAAGTTTTTGATTTGTCAGTCGGACAAATTTCTCAAGAACGTTCAAGTTATGAATTATTTCAGTGATAAAACTGAAGAGGACACAAGAATTGTTCATTGAGATGAGGCGAAAGTTACGCAAAATATCAATTTTGCATTCCATTAAATTTGACGTGAACGTACACACAACTATGTTTCTACTAAGTCGACGATCCACAATTGAGGTGGTCAGTCGAATGGTCCGAAATCTTTGATTTCAAGTCGGATTCTCTAGTCTATTCTCGTCTCAAATGATAAGGATGGACCCGACTTACTACATGTACGTATAATTTCTCGAACTAAATGGACGGTCCATAACATTACGCGCATGAATGAAAGCTCATCAAACAGTCTCGTTGACTTGGCATGCAGAGCCCCACTGATAATTCCAACTTGTCATTGGCAATTATGCGCATCCCATCATTAACTTTTGCTCTTTGAAAATGATGGTATCACCGCCACACTTGCGATGACCGGCAAAAGACTCGCCACATCTCGGTAAACATTTCTGTATGCTCTTTGCTAAATCTATTAAGATTGGTTTAAAATATTAATTTATCAAATGATGTGACAGATTATATATGCGTCATATTCAGCAATTCAAGAGATAAATTAATTTCGCAAGCTAATCTTAGTATTTCTATAAATTCATTTTTTTTAATTGTTCGATAGGAACATAAATTTCAGTCTCCTCGCAATGTCAAAGTCGACGCTTCCTAACTCACATGACACGTTCTCCCGCGAATCAAAATCTTGAATTTTCAAAGCTGACTCTCCAGAACCTGGCTGCCTCAAATCAACTGTGCCTAATCTCTCTCACCTTTATTCCTATAAAAACCTCTCTTTGCATGTTCACATCTCTCACACCCATATCCCCAATGGCCAAATCGAACAGCATAGCAAGAGCTCTTCTCAACATTCTGGTCGTGTCTGGCCTCATTGCCGGATTCTCGCCAGCGCGTGTCTTCAGTCAAGGTTGTGGCTGCGCCACCAACCTGTGTTGCAGCCAGTATGGGTATTGCGGTACTGGAGAGCAGTACTGTGGGACCGGTTGTCAATCCGGGCCGTGTTACTCATCATCCACACCCACCACCCCGAGCAGCCGCGTCTCAGTGGCAGACGTGGTGACGGATAGCTTCTTTAATTCGATAATTGGCCAGGCCAACGCAGGTTGCGCAGGAAAGAGCTTCTACACTAGGCGAGCTTGCCTTGATGCTGCCGGTGGTTACCCTGAATTCGGCACAGTCGGGTCCGCCGACGACTCTAAGCGCGAGATTGCTGCTTTCTTCGCTCATGTCACGCATGAGACCGGACGTAAGAACCTCAACAAAATGTTTAAAGTCCTTTAATCTATACTTGCCATGT
Source organism: Eucalyptus viminalis (assembly GCA_014182385.1). Lineage (NCBI taxonomy): Eukaryota > Viridiplantae > Streptophyta > Magnoliopsida > Myrtales > Myrtaceae > Eucalyptus > Eucalyptus viminalis. The sequence continues at coordinate 1,128,867 of CM024533.1, forward strand.
TTGCTCTTTGCCATGAATTTTACTCACTATGACTTCCAGGAGACAAATGTTAGAACATACGATCTGCTTTGCTTCAGATATGACAATTGATCTTCTTGGGTGCAGATTTTTGCTACATTGAAGAGATCGATGGTCCCTCGAAAAATTACTGCCAAGAATCGAACACCCAGTATCCATGCAACCCCAACAAAGGCTACTACGGCCGCGGCCCCCTCCAGATATCCTGGAACTACAACTACGGACCCGCAGGAGAAAGCATCGGGTTCGATGGCCTCAACTCTCCCGAAACCGTCGCCAACAACGCCGTCGTGTCTTTTAAGACCGCCTTCTGGTTTTGGATGAACAACGTCCACTCCGTTATTACTTCCGGTCAAGGCTTCGGCACGACGATTCGAGCCATTAATGGAATGGAGTGCGGCAGCGGAAACCCGGCCGCAGTTCAAGCTCGGGTTCAATATTACACTGATTACTGCAACCGATTTGGTGTCTCTCCCGGAGATAACCTGACTTGTTAGATGGCATAGAAAACCAGCTTATTTTTATGGCATTGTAGCCAACCTCGGTTAGCACCATGACCATATTCGATTTACATTAATGTACGCCACTTAATAATGGATCCAAAAAAATAAAAGGAATATCAGCATCTTGTTCAGTGAGAGTCTGATAGTTCATTATTATGAATTAGCTTTGAAATATTTGGAAATAATGAAAAAGAGTTGGTAACGCAAAATTAGTTGATAACGAACTCAAATAAGAGTTGGAAACACATGTAGTTGGTGACTTGATCATAGAAGAGTTGGTGATTACCCTACTTGAGATTGGTAATTCCACAAGTAGTTGATAAATATAAATAGTTAGCGAATAAGGCAAATGAAAGCACTAATTGCTTTATAAAAAAGTTAGTTGAATCTAGGAAAAACAAATTAATGTTACTAAGAAACTCGAGTAAAAATTGGTAATTCAAAAGTAGTTGGTAATGTTGAAATAAATGTTTGAGTTGTATGAGAAAAAGTCTTACATGAGAGAATTGGTATCGTTTAGAATAGTTAATATATCATAGTTAGTCCATAACTCATTGGCTTCTAAGCTTTTGAGTGATGAAAAGTTCGATTGGATATGTTGATAGACTCGAATCTTAACTCTCTCTTGGCGATCTCCCCATATGAAGGTTGACAATGTTGTATCATAAATGTTAAATTGAAAACATTGGTAACAGGTAAATTGAAAACATTGGTAATAAAGGCAAATAAAAATTGGTAAACTACGCATAATTATATTTGGTAACTTAATCGGAGAAAGGTTGGTAATCACTAGACAATTCAAACGAGTGGATCGAGTTGGGTCGGGTCATACAACTTTTTTATTTGGTTACTTAATCAGATAAAAGTTGGTTAATTGGTAATCACTAAACAAACTTCTTATGAAAATGGGTCAAATCCATATAAACTCATTTTTTTATGTACTACAACTTTTGTGATGCATACCCCATCTAACCCGGACGAAACCCAGCTAATATTACTAGAACACATCTATATTTAACCCAACCTATCAAAACTTATGCCTACCAATTTAACCCACTTTAGCACTTCATACAAATAGTAATTTTTTTTAGGAAAAGAACATAAAATATGAAAAAAAAATTATAAAGAACTAGAAAATATACATATGCTATGACTAGTTACACTACACATGCAAATTTTAGGGAAATTTTCAAATACAAGTCTAGAGTACCTTCATTTTCTCAAATAAGGTTCTAAAATGGACATTGTTTAAAATAAGAGTCCAAAGTGCCTTCATTTCCTTAAATAAGAGCTTGAAGTGGAGATTATTTTAAATAAATGCTTGAAGTGACCATACCATTCTCAAATAAGGACATAAACTCACTAGATGTGAAGGGTAATTTCATCATTTTCTAAAAAATTAATCTTTCCTTTTTTCTTTATTTTTCTATTTTGTTGTAAATAAAGCTGAATAAAACTAAAACTTAAAAAATAAAATAAAAGGGAAAAGACATGGTTGCCGCCCCCATCGCTAGTGGGGCGATGCCGATAATCAGCGAGGGCCAGCACCCTCGCTGACCAGAGGCGAGGGCCTAGGGTCGAGCCTAGATCTAGGAGAGGGTTGCCGCCCTCTCTAGTCTTTAGCGAGGGCCAGCAAGCCCTCACCTCTGGTTGATGGGGATACCCAACCCTCGTCCAAGCGCCAATGAACCCACCGGCCTTCACCCAGGCGTCGACGACCCCGCCGGCCCTCGTCGCCGCCTCACCATCCCCTCTCTTTTTTTAAAGTTTTAATATGATAACATTTGAATTTGAATTGTGTTTTGACAAAGATGCTTCTGAACGATCAGCATTTTTTGTCAACTGGTGAGATTAGACCCTTATTTGAAATAATAATAAGTACTTCAGGCTCTTCTTTGAGACTGATATAGTCACTTCAAGCCCTTCTTTGTATTTGAGGAAATGAGGACACTTGGAGCCCTTATTTGGAATTTTTCCCATATTTTATTAATCCAAGTCAAATTAATCTGTTTTCAATCATTTGCATTAAATTCTATCACAAGTTTAGTGTTCGTAGATTGTTCTATGAGTAGACAACACACTCGTGCTACATAGTTGGAGCCTCTCAAGAAGCCACATATTCCTCCTTAATGCAAACTACATCTGTGAATGTCGTGAATCCTCTAACCCGGATTCAATGAAGCATTCCTAAAAAAACTATTAATTGAAGACCGGCTAAAGGTGATAGCAGCTAGGTTGTGGGGATGAGGCAGAGATTGGGAACTTTTTTATTCAAGGTTTGAGTGTTGTAACTTTTATGTTATTGGTAATGGAAAATTTTTTAAGTTTTTAGATATTTCTCCACTAATGTATCAATCATTTAGAGGTTGTAAATTAAGATGGATGTGATGTAGAGCCAAGGAGACGTGAGGAAGTTGAAAGAAAATGAAGAAAGAAAATACCATAAAAAGGAAAAAAAAAAGAAACTTAAAAAATGCCATTGGACAATTGTATAAAATTTGGCCTGTTAATGAGCTGAGGCCTTTATTTGAAGTTAATGTGACCGCTTTATACACCTATTATTTGAGATTAAATTGGTTATTTTGGATCTTCATTTAAAATGAAGTCCACTATGAGCTTTCTTTTAAGAAAATGACTTCACTTCTGGCCCTTACATGCATATTTCCTTTTTCTTTTGCTAGTGATGAGTCGCTGACCACAAGCAATGGCCAGTGAGGTCCACCCTCCCCCACCATAGGCGAGGGTTGGCCTTGTTGAGCCTCACTTTGGTGAGGGCGAGCACTAGCGAGGATGAAGGCCATCCTCGCTAGATTTGCCGATGCTAACCCTTGCCCTTGCCAAATTTGGTGGGGGCCCCTGCAAGCGAGGGTTGCCCTAGCCTATCACAGGTGAAAAGAAAAGGGAAAAACAAAGAAAGAAGAAAAAGAGGTTCAAAAAATAATAAAAATTGTAAAAATTATCCACGTAGTGTAGATTGTGCCATATAGAACGACCATAGCCTACATCATCAATTTCTAGTCAAATTTGGCCCAATGGACTGTATTGGTCAATTATAAAAAAGTTTGGAACTCAATTGATAAATTAAAAGGTGTATGGCTGAATTGATAGAAGTATAATAGGTTTATGACTTTATCGGTGATTCCCCTAAATGCAAGCATTGAAGTGTAGTTTAGAAGAAGTCAAATTTTATATATGAAGTATGTGCGTCATAAAAGAAGTCAAATTTGAATAAAGCTCAAATGCAAAACACTAAACTGTAGAGTAATATTATCTATATCTATCTAGCTTTTATGCTTTTTAACCAAAATGTATATAGAATTAAATAAACAAAAAATGAACCCACTCGGTTAGGCCAAGACAAAGGCTACTTGTGTTGCAATATTTTGAAATTCAATCTTCATCCTTTAACTATTTGAACTAGAAAAATGGTTAATATCATAATAAAGCCCAAATTATATTCATTGTGACATAAAAACTCCAAACTTTTTTTTTGTATCACTAAAAACTCAAAACTTGTCCATTGTGGCGCAAATTACCCCCCATAAAAATCCTGAACTTATATCAGTGTGACAAATATACACTAGATGGAACTGAAATTAAGGGTATCTATCCATGTAATTGTGAGTTTGTGTCATGATGGGCAAATTTATCTTTACGGACAAAAGATCAAATTGAGAATCTCTAACTTAAAAAGTAGTGTAGACGTCTAACGTAAAATGAATCCGAAGAGGTATTCAGTCTCTTAATCTTTTATAACATATTTAATGGACGGTCACGTCTAGTATCAAGACAACTGGAAGCATTGAAGTGTAGGTTAGAAGAAGTCAAATTTTATGTATGAAGTATGTGCACTTCAAAAAAGAAGTCAAATATGAATGAAGCTCAAACTTGAAACACTAAATTGTAGAGTGAAAACATATATGTATATAGAGTTAAATAAATGAAAAATGAAGCTACTCGATTAGGCCAGGACAAAAGCTACTTGTGTGGAAGTATTTTAAATTCAAGCTCGATCCTCTAACTATTAGAACTAGAAAATCATCGAGCCGAGTTCGAATAATCAATCAGTCGAGACAGGACAGCTCAAGGTACGCGGGGTCTATTCTCGAGTGCACGGCAATGGATGGGAAGAAGAAGAAGCACATGTCATATTCTTTGCATGTTCAGGAGAATCAATCAAGGTCAAAAGAGGTTCCGCCCCGCGACTGCGAAGTGTGAAGCTGTTGTGATCTGAACGTTAAACATTACATTTCGACCCCTAAGGGCCCATCTTTGAATTTGAACGACAGCGGAAACGATTTAGCTTGCCGCATCCCTATGCCCAATTGACAAATTCATGACAAGGAACGTGATTGGTGGGAGCGTATGACCAAAGTTTGGAATTCCACGGTCTAAATTGAACGGAATAAACTTATTTTATTGCTTGCAAAAGCAAGAAATGTCTATCCATGGTGAAATAGAGAGCTTGTGCATTATTTGAGGTTCTTAGAGCGGTCATGAGGCTTTTATCTTTGGTCTATGAAGGTAGTTATTCGGTCGCACTGGCTCTAGTCTTTGATCTCGACAAGCTTGAGAAGTCGGTTTTTCGTTCAGCAGCACATATTAGTCTCATCATTTGGAATCGGGTCGGGAGCTGGTTGCTGAAAACGCTTAATCTTATGTTGCGTTAAGCATGTGAGATAAATGTGTGGTCCAATTCGGCAATTTCCAAAGGAGGCTCATCAGCTTCAAGAGCATGACGAATCTCAAGATCACGTAGTGTTCGACTCGTGCTTAGACGAGGAACTTTCAAATTCGTCAGTCGGACAAATTTCTCCAGACAGTTCAGGTTATGAATCAATTCACTAATAAAATCGAAAAGGACGCAAGAATTGTTCATGGAGATGGAAAAAAAGTTGTGCAAAACATCAATTTTGCATTCCATTCAATTTGACGTGAAATGTACATGCAACTATGTTTCTACTTAGCCGACGACCCACGATTGCGGTGTTTAGTCGAATGGTCTAAAAACTTTGATTTCAGCTCGATTCTCCAATCCTCATCTCAAATGATAAGGATGGACCCGACTTAGCACGTGCACGTATAATTTCTCGAACTAAATGGACGGTCGATAACATTACGCGCATAAACGAAAGCTCATCAAACAGTCTCGTTGGCTTGACATGACGAGCCCCATTGACCATTCCAACTTCTCCTTGGCAATTACTCGCATCCCATCATTGATTGACTCTTTGAAAATGATAGTATCACGTAAAAAGTAGCGATACCCTTCTAAAGATTTCGTATCATATCGGACATTCGAAAATGTATTTAATATATAACGTGTCCCAACGTGTCGAAATTCTCTATATTTTTTAAAAATAATGTGTCGGCGTGTCATGTTATGTTGTGTCACATGTCGCATGTCAATATCAGTGCTCCTTAGCATGTATCTAACACTCTCCGACACTCTCGGATACTCTCCAATACTCGATTAACATGTGTTAGAAAATCGAACACCTGATTAACTTTCCCGACACTCAAATCGGAATTCTAATATGCGAGTTTTTGATACATGATTCCGATATGAAAGATCTATTTTTTTAAAAAATTAATAAATAAATGGTCAAAATATATATTTGGGAAAAAATAACAAAAATAATAAATGGGGAAAGAAGAAAAACATAATCTTCTCTTTCTTTGTAACTCTCGAGTTTCTATGATACATAATTCACCCCTAAGTTTTTTCTCCTTTCTTTTGACACATTTGACACACATGTCCATAATGTAAATTGCTTGTTTTTTGCCATTCAAGTTTTATGAATTATTGAAATAGAGTTCTTTACCTAAAAAAAAAAAAAAAAATTTGTTGGAATAGAATTGAATTTGTCAAATTGAAACAAAGAATAATATTAATAAATGGTGGATTAATGTTTTTAATGTAAATTCATTCTGAGATTTATTATTTATTTTTTATGAATTTGAATCAAATTAATTTGATTGAAATAGTAATAAAAATAATAATTTATTATGTATATATAAAAATATACATTTAATGGACAGCGTGTCCAACGTATCGAGTTATCTATTTTTTGAGAAATGGCATATCGGAATTTTGTCGTATCACGTGTCGATATTGTTGCTAATTGGGGTATCACCTCCACACTTGCAATGACCGGCAAAAGACTCGGCATATGTCAATAAACATTTCTACGTGATATTGTATAAATCTATTAAGATTGGTTTAAAAAATTAATTTATTAAATGATGCGGCAGATTATAAATGCGTCATGATAAGTAATACAAGATAGAAATTAATTTCGTATGCTAATCTTAGTAATTGTATAATTGCCTCTCTTTTTTTTTACTTTTTTTATAGGAACATAAATCTCACAAAGTCTTTTCGCAGTGTCAAAGTCGACACTTCCTAACGCACGCGACACGTTCTCCTGCGAATCAAGATCTTGAATTTTCAAAGTTGACTCTCCAGAACCTAGCAGCCCCAAATCAACTGTGCCTAATTTTACCCACCTTTATTCCTATAAATACCTCTCTTTGCATGTTCACATCCCTCACACCCATATCCACAATGGCCAAATCAAGCAGCATAGCAAGAGCTCTTCTCAACATTCTGGTCGTGTCCGGCCTCATTGCCGGATTCTCGCCGGCGTACGTCTTCGGTCAAAATTGTGGCTGTGCCGCCGACTTGTGTTGCAGCCAGTATGGGTATTGCGGTACTGGAGAGCAGTACTGTGGGACCGGTTGTCAATCCGGGCCGGTTACTCATCATCCACACCCACCACCCCGAGCAGCGGGGTTTTAGTGGCAGACGTGGTGACGGATAGCTTCTTTAATTCGATAATTGGCCAGGCTGACGCAGGTTGCGCAGGGAAGAGCTTCTACACTAGGCAAGCTTTCCTTGATGCTGCCGGTGGTTACCCCGATTTCGGCACAGTCGGGTCCGCTGACGACTCCAAGCGCGAGATTGCTGCTTTCTTCGCTCATGTGACGCACGAGACCGGACGTAAGAACCTCAACAAAATGTTTGAAGTCTTTAGTCTATACTTGCCATGTTTGCTCTTTGCCATGAATTTTATTCACTATGACTTCCAGGAGACATATGCTAGAACATACGATCTGCTTTGCTTCAGATATGACAACTGATCTTCTTGGGTGCAGATTTTTGCTACATTGAAGAGATCGATGGTCCCTCGAAAGATTACTGCGACGAATCGAACATCCAGTATCCATGCAACCCCAACAAAGGCTACTACGGTCGAGGTCCCATCCAAATATCATGGAACTCCAACTACGGACCCGCGGGAGAATCCATCGGGTTCGACGGCCTCAACTCTCCCGAAACCACGGCCAACGATGTGGTCGTGTCTTTTAAGACCGCCTTCTGGTTTTGGATGAACAACGCCCACTCCGTTATTACTTCCGGTCAAGGCTTCGGCGCCACAATTAAAGCCATCAATGGAGGAAGTGTGCGGCGGCGTCGGGGCGCCGTCAAGCTCAGGTCCAGTATTACACAGATTATTGTAACCAATTTGGCGTCTCCCGGAGATAATCTGACCTGTTAGAGAGCATAGAAAGCCAGTCTCTTTTATGGCATTATAGCCAATCTTGGTTAGCAGCACCATGGCCATAGTCGATTTCCAATAATGTACGCCACTTAAGAATGGATCTAAGAAATAAAAGGAATATCAGCATCTTGTT